>PVKS010003764.1:0-100330 GCA_004027875.1 Aplodontia rufa | reverse complement strand
TTAAACCCAGATAAGATGTAATGCTTTATAATCTAATATCTTTTTTTAGAGTTATAAAGGGAAAGGGAAGGGAGGGATAAGGGAGGGTAATTGGGGGGGGCACTTCTGGAGATAATTGCAATATCCAAAATATTTACACATTTTATACACATTTTATATTATTTTGTTAAAATCATGTAAGGTTGTTCAAAAAATAAAAGAAAAATACAGTGATACTGATTTATATTTGCCTATGTAATTACTTTCATTCTTGATATCTTCATATGATTTTGAGATACTGTTATTCTTTCACTTCAGACTGAAGGAATCCCATTAGCATTTTTGTTTCACTAGGGTTGTCTTAATTCACCTTGATTCTTGTTGTGTAGTGTAGTTTTGCCAGATGTAGAATTCTTCGTTAACAGTTTTTTCTTGAAGAAATTTAAAATTGTCATCCCACTGCCTTCTGCCCTCTGGTTTCTGATAAGAAATTAGCTTGATCTTATTAAGGATCCATTATATGTGATGATTTGTTTTTTTGCAGCTTTCAAGATTCTCCTTTGTCTTTCAACAGCTTGATTATAATGTGTCTGGATGGATGTGGACTTTCTGTCATCCACAGGTTCCTAGTAAGCCCTCAAATGATCATTATAATGGTGCTGAATTAAATGATTATAACTTAATGTAATAATTATAATGACTCAATCATCTACCAGCAGAGCATAGCAAGTATGTTATATGTGCTTAAGAAGTCAAGAATATGTTCAATGAATATTTCCAAGAATTCCATTGAAAACTAATTTTAAAAAAATAATTTGGGGCTTAAGATGAGTAAGAATCAGATACTCAGAATTTTCATCTACATGTAATACCTAATTGCCTAATAGATCCTAGCATAAGGTGTTGTTCTTTGAAAAAGAAGACTGCGGTGAAGTGGGATAAAGTTGTAGCTAACATTTACAAATTCTTATCGCCAATAGTTTTTTATTCTGTTTACACCTTGAAACATTTACCTTCTTATCTGAAATATTCCTTGAACAAAGGTCAAACTCAAAAATAAAATTGATAAAGATACAACAAATTGTAATTAAAATGTTTTGCTTGTTTTGTTTTTATTTTGTTTTGTATTTTCATGGTGTTAGGATGGACCTTCTGAATGTTTGGCAAGCTCTATACCGCTTAGCTAGGTATCCTGCCCCATACTTTAATTTTTGAAAGGTTTTATACCTGAACAAAACAACCCAAATTCAGCTCCTTATGTTTAACTATTTGTAGAGATAACAGTTCTTTTAACTTTTTGAACTGTACTGTTTTCTTATCTTTTTAATGTAGTTTTCTCTTAGTGTCCTTAAAACAGAGAATTTGTTTTAGTTCTTTTCACAAAAATTCCTGGAAGTTTACCTGGAATATATCTAATTTTAAAATATTATATAAGATTGTAAAAAGTCAGGAAAAATGGGTATTCAGCATCAAATGTTCAGGTGTGAATTTTTTTTTTTTTTTTTTGGAACCGCAGCTCTCGGGCCAGATTTACCTGCACCTCCATAGTGAGGGCAGGCTGGGGAAGTGGCATGTGGCCATGGCTGGACAGCAATTTTATAGTCTGTGGAGGGCAGAGGAAGTTTGGGGGCCTTGTCTTTCAGAGATTGGCTAGTGACTCTATCAATCATAAGGTGATTGCGAGCTGCCGTTGGGGCTTGTCTGCCAGCATTTAATTGGTTGTTCCTTTCAGATGCAGTCTGCCTGATGCCCTCCCTGCCCACATGCAGACGCCTGAGGGCTATGGGTGCTTCATGCCCTGTCCCCATCCAGCCCTGGAATTGACCTAACAAGAATAATACATATCAATTTTATAAGAATTTTTTAACATACTTTATTTGTCTTGTTTGTGCCTTATTGCATTGGGAAGGTCACTGAATTCTCAGTCATGAGATCCAGGCGTGTTAGCAATTCTTTTAGCTTTGCCATTTTTCTCTCCCTTTGCCATTTTTCTCTCCCTTTGCCTGCATTTCCTTATCTGTAAAGCAGTTATTCAGAACTAGGCAGTCACTAAAGCTCCATGTACTTGCAAAAGTCCATAATTCTTCCTTGCAGGATTTTTCTTTGGCTTATATAATGAATATTAGAATAAGTTGAAGACTTTTTGAGCTATCATTGTTTCTAGATAATTCTGTTAACTTTTGAACTTTTAGCCAGTAAAAAACATTTTTTTTTCCTTTTTCCCATATTCATTTAGTCTGTACTGACAGAGGATTGAAAATTACATGCCTTCAGCGGTGCAGTAATGACATGCGGGTTATTTTTTTCTCCTTTAACAAAATTAAGAATTTACATTACTTACATGCTTAATTTTTAAAATTACACTTTCAGGATTGATGGCTAAGATTTATTTTCTCATTAACTTGGAAGAGCAGGCTGAAGAAAAGTACATGCTTGGTAGGTGAAAATGTGAAGGATAGAGGAATATTTCAGAATTCTAATTTTTAAAATAGTGATTTTTTTTCCTTATTAAAAATTAACAGCTCTGGGGCTGGAGTGGTGGCTCAGCGGTTACGGTGCTTGCCTGGCATGACTGAGGACCTGAGTTTGAACCCCAGGACCACTACACAATAAAGGGTCTGTGAAGCAAAGGCCAGATGAAAACAATAAACAAAATTGATTCTCTCTCTCTCTCTGTCCTTCTCTCTTAAAAAACAAAATTAATAGTTCTCATTGTATATAGTTCAAATGAGAAAATAGCAGGAAACAGAAATGTCATCATCTCATCACCCAGAGATAACCATTGGTAGCATCCTGACTTGTCCTCCTGCTGTTTTATTTACATATATGGAATCATGTTGCTCATGCTTTTTGAAATCTGCATTTTCTTTTAATAACATGTTGTGAATACCTTTCCATGTTCAATAAATATGAACATCATAGCATCGTTTTAAGAACTGCATAATGTATATCCATGTACACATGTGTGTATGCGTGTGTCCAGAAAGATTTTTACTAGTTTTTATTTCCACGGTAATGTGGACCCATTTTCACAAATCTTTGCAATTGCTGTGTGGTTTTATTATTATCAAGTTTTCTTAATAATTTAATTACAATTTGAAGGATTATGACTAATCTTTTTCATTTCTCATTCAAGTTACTACTAAGGCTTAACATTTTCTCTTTTTCTTTTAAGAGAAAGACAGAGAGAGAGAGAATCAATTTTTGTTTAGTTTTTCATGTGACTTTGGTTGCTCCAACACTTAGTTGGTTCTGGGGTTTGAACCCGCGTACTTGCACATGGGAGGCAAGCGCGCACCGTAACCGCGGAGCCACTACTCCAGCCCCTCTCTTTTCTTTCTTTTAAAGAGAGAGAGGAACAGTGAGAGAGAGAGAAAGAGGGAAATCAGTTTTATTTAGTTTTTCTTGTAGCTTTCATTGTTCTGACAGTTTTTGTGTGCGTGGTGCTGGGGCTTGAACCCACATCTTGTGCTTGCCAGACAAGCGCTATAATTGCTGAGCCACGGCTCCAGCCCCATTTTCTCGTTTTTTTTTTTTTTTTAAGAGAGAGGGACAGTGAGAGAGAGAGAGAGAATCAATTTTATTTAGTTTTTCGTGTGGCCTTTGTTGCTTGGACACTTTGTTGTGTAGTTGGTGCTGGGGTTTGAGCCTGCGTCCTTGTACGTGCCAGGAAAGCACCGTAACTGCTGAGCCACCACTCCAGCCCCATTTTCTCATACGTTAATGGTCATTTATGTTTCCTTAAAAGGCACTAAGTTCAGTGGTGGTTTCATTAGATAAGAGGTTAATCATAAGTACCTGAGTGAATTCGTGTTGGAATAAGTTTACTCACCTAGTAAGGATGTGAAAGACTTCTGGCCTGTGTCACCTGTGAAGCTCAGTTGATTTTCTCCTGAGACCTTGCAGACAGTCTTCATCATCGACGGCTGCCTAGTTTTGGCTGCTTGGTGGTTTTTCCTCAAGAGAGGCCCACGCTGGAGAACAGGGCTTTTACAGGTCAGAAATGGAAAGAGAACGAAGTGTTGAAAGTTGTCCAGAACGTTCCACACTCTATCTGATTCAAGCCAGAGCGGTTCACTTTGCTTTTAAAAATATCACTTAACTCATATATTCTTGAGATCAGAGTATCTTTTTTTAAGTCTGTTGGGTAAATTGCACTGTGTCATTTTCCTTACAAGTCAAGGGAAGAACGTAAGAGGGCTGGAGATCTACCATCTTCAGCGTTTTTATGAATTCTCTGAAGGCGTCCTTCTTTCAGCCAAGTATACATTTACCAGGCATTTTAGGCTTGGCATTCCCACAATGCCTGTCAGCAGTGCTTGCTTTTCTGTAGAGAGGTATTGGCATCACTGGTCCTTGTTCTCCTGCAGCCTCCAGTGTTGTGTGCTATGTAGGGAGGTAGAATAGGAGAGGTCAGAAAAATTATATTCTGGAGCCAGTCTGACTGCCAATCTCATCTCCACCATTTACTATCTCTGTGCCCTAGGCAAAGTACTGAATCTCTCTGCCACCGTTTCTTTTACTTTTTGTTGTTGTTCTTCTAAGAATTAAACCTCGGGGTGCTTTATCTCTGAGCCACATCCCCAGCCCTTTTTATGTTTTATTTTGAGACAGGCTCTTGCTGAGTTATGTAGGGGCTCCCTAAATTGCTGAGGCTGGCCTCAAACTTGCAATCCTCTTTCCTCAGCCTCCTGAGTCAGTGATATGTATATTATCTCATATATATATATGATTTTTAGTACACTGAGTTGCACAGTTAACACCATGATCTAAATTTAGAACATTTTCATCACCCTAAAAAGAAACCCAGTGCCCATTAGCAGTCATTCCTCATTCCTCCACCTCTGCCTCCTATATGAATCATAAGCAATCACTAATCTACTGTCTCTCTGGATCTGCCTGCTCCTGGACATTTCATATAAATGGAATCATGCAGACTCTTGTGACTGGCTCCTCTTATTTAGCACCATCTTTTCAGGGCTTATCCATGTGGTAACACATAGTCATACTTTATTTCTTTTTATTGCCAAATCAGATCCTATTCTGTGAGTATACCTTGCTTGGTTTCTCCATCGTGTTTATTGTATGTTTGGGTTAGTTTCACATTTTGGCTATTATGAATGGTGGTGCAGTGAACACTTATTTATCTCTTTTTTCATGTCTAAAATGAATGCAATCTCATAGAGTTACTAGAGACTTGAAAAAAATACATATAGAAGCAGCTAGTAGCTAGGGATTATTAATTAATCAATGAAATAATAGTGTTAGTGCCCGAGTCTTCATTTAACATCAGCTACAAACTCTGGCTTAGCGTGTCATGCTTCCCTGGTGAAGGGTCCGTGCTTCTGCTTTGCTCATGACTTTTCCCTAAGTTATAATTTTGGAAAATTTCATTTATTTATTAAACATTTATTGAATAACTGCTGTGTGTCAGACACTTCCCTGGGTGCCAAGGCGAGTTGAAAGAAAAGAATAAGCAAAAGTACCAACAGGTGCTACTAAATTAATACTCTTAACTGATCTGTAATCTCTGACCTGACTATAGGGTTTGAGACCCAGGGGTTCCTCCATTCCATCCTCTCACCAGATGCCACAGATTTGGGGGTCTCTTAATCTGTTCACTCTCACTGATCCCTAATTTTGACCACTGTATCTATGAGAAGTAATTGGTTGATGTTAATTGTTCTTTAAGGAAGTTGTCTTATAAAACTGAAAGTTCATCATCTACATAGAGACCTCAAGAGGAAGAAGGGTGGTGTCCCATTCCTAGCTATAGCTAGGTTTATTCTAACCTAGGCCACATGGTCCCTGATTTTCTCAATTAGCAGGTTCCTTCTTTCTGTAGAGCTGTCTTTTCATTCTTTTTGAACTTCCAGAACTGTTCTGTATTATTGGACTGTTCTGTGTTATTGGACTGTTCTGTATTATTGGACTTAGCAAAATATCAGCTCGTCATTGTTTAGTCACCTGTTTTCTTCTTCTTGTCTTTGATGAGGTAATGATCCACCTGGTGACTCAGAGTTCGCTTATCAACTGTATCACTCCTGTTATGATTCTCTTCCCTACACACATTAGATGTGTTTTGCTTCAACTGTAAAGTAATATTTTCCCTTTTCCCATAACAGACTGAGGCTGCAATCTCGTTCTTCTGTCCTTTATTCAGATCAAATGCTTTAGCAGTTTAAAGAATTGTGCTTGACAATGAAAGAGTGCATCTGTTGCTCCCTGTGGCACAGTGGAAGAAGTCTGAATTCTCTTAGTGTCCATTTCAAGAATTCATCTTGGATATGAACAGAGCAGTATGTGGGCATCCACATATCCATTAAGCCACCCTAAATGGCTTATTTTGGGCATGGCTAGTAGTACACTGGTTTTGTTGCAAATCATGTGGTAGGAGCGTTTCCATATACACAAATTTTACTGTTTGCTTCATTTTCAATATTTACTGTAGTGCAAGTCACATCTTGTAAACTTGCCCAGTTTAGGAGATTCCCATTTCATCTGTAAAACACTTTTGATTAACAGAGCCAAAAGATATTAACTCACAGAGCCATAGTTGCCAGGTGTATGTAAATAGAAGCTGAAACCAGATTAATAGCAACTCTAAAGATGAACTATGAAACTTTCTTATGGACACTCTCTTTAAGGCTATGGGAATAAAATTCTATAGTAAATAAAAGCTGTTGGCTTTGCATTCTCTTGTCAAAATATGAACACAGAGTTTCACCCTGCTTTGGAGTTATTATTCTTATGCATTTCCACTTTTCAGAAATAACTAGTGGAAAGGGAATTGTTTAATTGAGGGTTTCAGGAGAACATGCCTCTGAACACTGGGCTTAACCTTTAAATTAATGGAACTCTATCTATTCACCATTTTTCAGTACTTCTCCCCTCCTCACTTCCTCTTGCCTATCAAGTCCTTTCCTGTTCTGGCTTCCATGTTCCTGTTTCTGAGGAACTTGTCTGTCTTCTTTCTTTCTCTGCTTCTTCTTCATAAAATGTCACTAGTCTGACCAGGAACCTCAAACAGGAATTCTGGGAGGAAGCTGCATGGCTCCTTAAAAGAGAGAAATTCTGTTCTGCTTCTGTCAGTTACTCTGCCCCATGGACATGTGCCTGGAGGGACCATTTAATGTGAATAGTCTCCCAGGAAGTCAGAGAACTGGCACTGTCTCTTAGAGGACAGTATTGCTACTTAAGTGCCTAAACTTAACTTCACATTTTGTCCACTAAATAGAACATAATTGAGGTCAGATAGCAGCAATGTTTTAAAGTCATTTAATCCTTTCAGAATATAAGGATAATTTTTGTTGTTTCAAGTAATGGAAACCTAACTCAAACTGGGCCAGCAAAGATGTGACTTCACTGGCTCACATAATTAAAAACCCAGCGGGTAGATCAGGCACAGGGGATTCAGGTCCTGAACCAAGAGAGTCTCTTGCCAACTGTCTCTTTCCTCTGACTCTCCTCGTTGTTGGTTCCATTCAGTGGAGGCTCACTAAGATGGTATCAAAGAAAGCCACCAGTAGCTGCAAGCATATGCCTTGCTAGTTTGGTAACTTTGTTGTAAAGAGAACTTTACTCTTCCAGAAGTTCTAGCAAAATTCCTGGGACTGATTCTCTTGGTGTCCTGTCTATCCCCCAATCAACCATTATCTCTCTGTCCAGGATTGGTCACATGCCCACTCTGGGCCCTTGCCCTCAAAATCATATGACCTGAGACCTTAGTGTGGGGCATAAGTGATTTCTCAAAATCAGGATGTGGTATCCAAAAGAAGTAAATGGATCCTGGAGAGGTGGAGACCACCTGTGGTATACTATGATAGGGTACAGAATGAATTTATGTTGTTGTAATAAAATTGAGCATAGTGTTTACAGAATTTATTTGGTACTAATACTTATCGTTACTTGTATTTTTATATGTAAGTCTTCTATCCCACATATGAATTAGTAAAGCTCTTAAAGACAATATCTCTCATATCTGTTGGTAACTATCACTGAATATAGCACCTGCACATGGTAGGTGGTGTTAGATGTTTTTGGATGGTGCCAAAATAGTGATTTCCTTCTAGAAGCATGCTCATCATTGGGAGCAAATACCTCTGGAGTTATATCATTCAGTGCTGGTGGCGAGTAAGTTCACACAGTCCATATTTAATGAGCACAACAAGACTGACCTGGCCAGCAGCCATTGGTATAGGGGTAGTGAGATGTGTGAACATTAATTTTGGTGCATTCAAGCCATACCCACAGAATGTGCTTTATGCACTTTTGAGGAAGGGATTAGATACAGAAAAAAAATTTCTTCTCAATTCCAAATACTGGTTCTAGTTCAAATAAAAATTTTTGTGGCTTTTAGGTAGCTGTGGCTCTCAACTCTTAAATTGTTTGACATCCAAACGTTCAAGAATATGGGAGGGAAAAACTGACAGGAGAAAAAGTCCTCGTAGAGCTTCCTGTGATAGGTCAAAGTGTAATCACAGCAAATAATACAGAATTCCCTTTTATTATAACCACAATTAGGCAGGCAGAGCTGGTGTTGACAAAGCATGTTGTTTGGGAGACCTTTGTAAATTGTAGTCTTTGGAAATCCCAAGCCTAATGAGTGTAATCTCATCCATTAGGTGAAGACCTATGCAGAAGATCCCAGATAGCAAGTTAAATGGAGAACATGAACAGGAAGCAGTCATTAAGAATTACAGTGGGTAGGATGCAGAGTTAATTCAGGGAGATATTTTGTTATGAGATAATTACATCACTAGGACAGCTGGAAAGCTAAGTGCTGTTCTGGACTGCAGGGCTTGTTCTCTGCCCTGCAGCTGGAAGGTCAGGACAATGGAGACAGCCAGAGAACTTGCTTTATGGGATGGTCAGGGGCTTGGCTGACTTAATTGTGAAATGATAACGACCTATCTGCCTTTTTTGGGTTGTGTATGTGTAGCTAAACTGTATGCAGAGCCTCAGTAAATGCTGAGAACCAGTTTTCACTCCTCTTTGAACAGACATTCACTTAGATCACATTAACTGAAGCTCTAATGGATAAATACCAAATGGTAATTTTCCTCTGAAAGTCACTGAGATTTTGTTCATATTTAATATAGTGTGATTGCGTTTTTCTTACAGAACTGCAGTCATTCAGTCACTGAAATGGTATTTTTTTTTTTGTTGGTTTACTAATAAATATCTAGAAAAAAAGTTTTAGGAAGTTTTAAAATGTTGGTCAACACAAGGAATCCTACAGTGGAAGTTATTTTCCAGTGTTTATGTTCAGATGTTCAGACCTGTCTAGCTGTTTTGTTTTGCAAGTGTAGAGGTTATAGGTGGCCTAGCCACATTCCTCTTTGATATATACAAATACATTACAGATTGTTAACCTCCAGCCAAATACCTAGGACTTCAGTTCTTGTTTAGCTTGGTTGCTATTTGGGTAATTCTAGAGGGAGTCAATGATGAAAAGGCATCGTAAATATTATGTTCTACAATTTTTAAGATTAATGTTTACAACTGTTAGCTCGAAGTGAAGTTTCTATCCATTAAGACTAATATAACATTTTTTACTATACTTATATTTACTAAACAATTAAGTAGAATTTTGTGTTTATTGACAAGAAATTATTTCCTCAGATGTCTTCCCTGACATAGTGGGTCTAGAGGATGTTGATAACCAGCACTGGATCCAAAAACGGGGAGAATCTTATGGCTTCTCTTAGTACTTTCACTTTCCTTGATGCCACCTGAGACTTTATCTAAAGAAGCTAATACATGCCATTTCCCAAATAAAGTTGATAATCATACCTTAAAATTTTTGAAGGATCATCTCCTTGAACCTAACATCATTCTTTTGGTAGCTTAGATATGTACGTACATACATTAAAGTTCATATAATAATATTTTGCTGTAGGCACTGTCATGTCTTTTAAAATTCATTCCCCTTTTTAAAAGTTGCCAATTTAAATGAGTGCCTTTTCTCCAGGATTTATCATTTAAGTTAGCAGTGACTTCAGTGAGTTTGCCTTTACATATCTTGAACATCCTTTGAAAGTTCAGTGTGGAGTTCAGTTACCGTAGGTGGCATCAGTGAATTATAATGTTTTGGAGAGGGTGGTATTATATAATTTTGGGGAAAACAACTTGGGTGGGTTAGATGTTATTCATGAATTGAGTCATACAAAGAGTGTTTAAAAACGGTTGCAGTAGATGAAGCAATATAGCATACTGCCAGGGCTATTAGGTAACTTTGAAGACAACAGTTTGGGGAACAGGTGACCTTTTGGTTCTGTGGTGTTGAGGATCGTTTCGTTCTCCAGTTATGTCTCCATCTGAATTATTTTTTCTTTTGGAAGTTACTGGGATGTCATATCACAGCCTTTTAAATGCAGTGACAACTGGAATTGCTGAAATCATTGATGACTCATGATAAGCAATGTATTTTTTCATTATGATATGTGGGAATCATCATGGGAAACATTTTTAAAGTGCTGTTTGAGAAGCACACCTAATGTCGAATGACCCAGTTGCTATGTTTGAATTTGATTTTAGTAAGTGCCATATTTGGTTCATTGCTATTTTATTGCAAAAAGAAGAAGCCTGATGATTTTGGAACTACTGTTTTTTTCTTTAAAAGGGAGAAAAAGGTGAAGTTGTCCAAAGATGTGGATTTAATAGGAATAAGATGACACAAAGGAGCCGATGAATAAATGATAGTTACCTCATTATCAGGTTCAAAGAGCGGTTTTGATAAAATTCCCACGTGGTAAATTTGTGCATGATTGCAATCATACTTTTCATAGCGTGGGACTTATATGGCGCTATCTTTCATGAATTTAATTAGGAGTTTTTATTTTATTGGAATAATTTGCCAGAATAGGTCACTTAAGGGGAGATATCAATTTTAGAAGTAGATATTAAGATGTAAAAAGGAGAAAATTTAGAATTAGATAAATGTGAGGGAGAATTTCAGTTGATTTTACTGTAGTTAGAGAACTAACCTCAAACTGCCCAGAAGCAAACAGTAGTTTGGGTCTGGCTGTGACATAGCTATAGTTGTTAGTATTCTGTTATGTTCTTCACCAGATTTAAATTATTTAGTATCCTTTAGGTACTTTTAAAATTTAGTTTAGATTCACAGAAAGGTTGTGGGGTCCATATAGCCCAGAAACGTAGTGGAGTGTCATGGTGAACCAACTAGGCGTTGGAAATTGAACAAGAGCAATATGCAAGCCAGGCAAGCAGGAGTGTTTTAGTAATCGGGCTGTATGTACATTCGTGGCTAGTGTCTTTGAAGAAGGTGTTTATTCCATTTTGAATGAAAAAATAATATGATTAGCATTTTATTAGCTTTTTTTCTTAGTATTCACAGTACATTCTGATTAAGAAATTTGCCTACAACTTGTTTATGGCTGGTTTGTTTAATTCTCCAAACATTTGGTGGAGAACCTCTTCTGCCACGTAGCATGCTGCAGGTGAAACTGAAGGACATTTTGTCCTTTGGTTTGAAAATTCTTTGACTACTAAAGGCATTCAGAAATTCTCATATATTTAATTGTCCAAATTAATGGGTTTTACTGCGACATTGAAGTCATATATACATAGACCTTCCTCTCTCCTACCTCATCCCATTCCCCTTCCCTAATAGTTTGACTTTTATTTCATTGAAGGCTGTTTTGTTGTTTTCAAAACCTGAATTGTGATATTTTATGAAGAAACTGGATTTGTGTATCCAAACTGATAATTAATTAAATTTGTTAATCTGTGTTTTTAATCACTTAAGGGCAATATAGTTTACCAATGCAGATTTTTTTTCCTGCAAAAATAGAAATTTTGAAATTTCACAGTGTTACATTGTGGAATGATGTAATCAAGCTAATTAACAAATCATTGCATCACAAACTTGTCATTTTTTTGTGTTGAAAAACATTTAAAACTTACTTTTTCAGTAATTTTAAAATATGTAATGCATTATTATACATTCTCTATTCTCTGTGATGGTATACCAAGTCTATCAAAGCTTCACATTGTTCCCCATAAAGGTGTACAGTTATTATCGAGCATTAAAAATAAAGAATTTTAAAAGCCTTTTAAAAATGTCAGTGTGAATTAATATGCTGTTTGGATTTTGAAACTCATCAAGAATGTGTACTCTTTCCAGGAAAATAATTTGACGTGCAAGGATCAGAAGGCTGTCTTAGGGATACACTAACATCCTTCGTATTCTATCATACTTGTTTCCACGGGCATGGTTGTGGCACTTTAAATTTTAGGAAAATCTTCATTGTAGAGTTCAACATTGCCAAAGAATGTTTAATTTGTCTCTAATAATTTCCAAACTGTGAATTAGAAGAAGCACATTTTGCCTGAACTGCAGATTTATAAAACTGTCTCTAGCATCAAGTCCTACCTGAGATCTCAAGCTCCCAGCAGGCCTTCTCAACTCAGGATCATGGTGGTTTCTCTTGTTGCTGTACATCTGCTCAGTGCTTGACCAGTGACTATAGTGCTTCTCTCCCGAACTTTCATATTGACATCCCAGCATCAAATCCCATTGGGTATCTTCACCTGTGATCACCAGGAATGACCAACGCTTGCCTTTTCTCAGTGTTTGTTTTTTCTTATTATGAGATGAAATTAAGTAATGTGTATAAGACCTACAGCTTGTTGCTTTACTATATTTCCACCTACTTAATCTTCTTTTTCTTTCCTTCTAGGTTGTTTGATGTGTGCACAGTGTCACGAACAGACAGAGAAACCAAACTAACACTAGTGTTTGAACATGTTGATCAAGACTTGACCACTTACTTGGATAAAGTTCCGGAGCCTGGAGTGCCCACTGAAACTATAAAGGTACCAAGAATCATCTTTCTGCCTGGTCAGGCAGTTTGTGGTTATAGTCTATTAAGCAATAACATTCTGTCCCTGTGAAAATTGCTAGAACTCAATATATAGTTTAAAGTATCAACACAGTAAATTATTCAAAGAATGGGATATAGTCCAGTTCATCAACTGAGTAGGATGTTCAAAGAAATGGGATGTGATCTGCTTCATTAATTTTAGGGTGAAGTGTAATAACCCTTCCATTTTTTTTGTTTTGTTTTTTTAGAGAGAGAGGGACCGTGAATGAGAGAGAGACAATTTTTATTTAGCTTTTCATGTGGCTTTCATTGCTCTGATACTTCATTATGTACGTGGTGCTGGGGTTGGAACCCAGGTCCTTACACAGGCCAGGCAAGCATTGTAACCACTGAGCCACTGCTCTAGCCCCAACCTTCAGTATTAATGTGTATTAAAATTATTTAAAATAGCCATTCAGACATAATCTGGCCCTAACCTTTGAAAGTTTAGTGCAGTAGATATAATTCAGTCTTTTTCTGGTGGTTCATAATTCATTAGCACATGGTATAGTTGTATGCTGACTCTAGGACATACCTAGGCATTGATAAAGCTGAATTACGGTTGGCCCATTTTTCTCCTTTTATTTCTTTCTTTTTCTTGATATTCATAGGAAGACTAAGTACCAGGTAACATGATGAACTCTTGTAGTATAAGATGAATAAGGTGTCCTTTCTGCCCCTTGAGGTCAGCAAACCAGACACAGTGTATTGACAAGTTTCTTCTTCCTTTAAGCCTCACGGGAAAAACTGCTTATAAAGTTTTTTTTGGTCTTAATGTGTATCCTGTGTAGCTGAATTTCCCAGGAGATCTTTTAGCTCTTTGCACATCCCTTTTTGTTATGTGAATTTGGTGGCTTATTTAAACAGACTATCTCATCATTCATTGTTTACAAATGAGTTACAGAACTCAGCATTGTTTTAGGTATTAAAACATTTTTAATATATTTATTGGTGCATTACAGTTATACATAATGGTAGGATTCATTTTGACATATTCACACGCATGGAATATAATTTGCTCCATTCCTATCCCTGGTATTTCCACTTTCCCTCCTCTTCTTCTACTCTGCTGGTCTTCCTTCTCTTTATTTATTATTTATCTGTTGGTGCTTTATAGATATGCATAAAGGTGGGAAACATGGTGGTACATTCCTATGTGTACACAGCATAATTTGGTCAGTTTTATTGTACAGTTCTTTTCCCCATCCTTCCTTCTTCCCCCTCAGTCTCCTTCCTCTACTCCATGGTTTTCCCTTCTATTTTCTTGGGCTTTTCCACCCCCTTTTTTATTTCCTCATCTCCCTCTAGCTGCTGCATATGAGAAGAAAGTATTCGACCTTGGACTTTCTGAGTCTGGCTAATTTCACTTAGCATGAAGTTCTCCAGATCCATCCATTTACCAGCAAATGCCATAGTTTCATTCTTCTTTATGGCTGAGTAAAACTTCATTGTGTATATATACATTTTCTTTAGCCATTTGTCTGTTGGCAGCTACCTGGGCTGGTTCTATAACTTGGCTGTTGTGAATTGTGCTGTTATAAACATTGGTGTACCTGTATCATTACAGTATGCTGATTTGAGTTTGTTGGGATAAATACCAAGGAGTGGGGTAGTTGTCCCATATGGTGGCTCCATTCCTAGTCTTTTGAGGAATTTCCATAAAGCTTTCCAAAGTGGTTGTACTGATATCAGCATCATTTTAGATAGGAGTAAACAGAAGACTGTAGTTGTTCTCAACAGAGTAAGAAATGTCTTTGAGTGATAGCCAAATGTTCCCAGAGAGTGATGCATTTAGTGATTGATATAATAAATGATTTATTTCTTTGATTTTAGACTAATACAGAGTTTATTTCCTCCCATCTAACTCTGATAAAAGAATGTAGTATTTAGCAGTGATCCCATGTCTTCCTGAGCAATTTCAAGGACGTTAAAGCCTCCTAAATGTTGGTATTCCTGATCAGCTGTTCTTGGTCCTCTTCTCTCTCTGCACCCCTCTTTTTTCCCTGGTGGTCTGTTGCATCCCTTTGGCTTCATTTCTTTCCTATATGAACTTGTCAAAAACCCCATGTTCAGCATGCAGAGCCTGGTCCCTTTTATGTACCATTTTCTGACCAAATCAGGCTAATCACAGTTCTCCTAGTGTGATATATGACTTCCCATCTTAGTGGCCCTTTTTTTTTTTAATGCCATTTCTTTTTCTCCCCACATCAATAACTGTCTGCCTAAAACTTTGCAGGCCCAGCCCAGATAGCATCTGGTCAGTTCTTATGGCTGGATGTCATCTTGTTAGCTTCATAACACTTGTCCTGCATATCTCTGCTTCTTCGTTCTTTTCTGCCTTTAATTGTGATGACTTATGTACACACTTTACCTATTCATGCATCCTTGTATCGTGACTAGGCCATTCACAATGATTCATATGTACTCAATATGTAAGATACATTCCCAAACTTTATTTTTAAAGTGACTTCCATTAGCTTAAATGGCTATCAAAATAATCATTGGCATTTTTGGATACATTCCTAATTTCAAAATTATTTTTAGCCTGTCATTTATGTTTTAAGCAGAAAGACAAGATAACCACATATTTATACCATACATTTCCACCTCTGTGGGGTTTTTTGTTTGTTTGTTTTGTTTTGTTTTTGTGCTTCACATTAAATTCTCCTAGGGTATTTCAGGCTGCTGAGTGGAATTATTTGCAAATGTACCTGTGCAGTGAAAATGTTTGATAAGCCAGAATGGTATATTGGTCAGACAGGAGTAGAAATGAAGTGAAATGGGGATACTTTCAAGGGTGGGTATGTATGGGCAAGCAGGATAGGAATAGGCCCAGGCAGAAGGGTGGCCACCAAAGTGAGGTACAGCGGAGGAGGAGGAGAGTGGCTAGCCAGTATTGGGTTGTTACAGGAGGGGGTTGTTATCTGAAGCTATTCAACAAAATGACTTGTTAAAAGTTTTTTGTAAGTTTTTCCATCTATCGCTAGGAAGAGGGAGTGTCACTTCATTCTTTGTTACAGGAGATTCTTCTGGAAGCTATTAAATTTCTTCATTGGTCAGGGACAGTACTCCCACTGATCCTATAGAGACCAGATTAACTGGCAGGAGTGGCAGTGAGGCAAGAGGCTCTGGTAATTTAAGGTTAATAGTTTATGTTTAATAATGTATTGATGTTTTTGAAATAAAATGTGACCACGGTCAGACAATTCAGGCAGTTAATTCATAAGTTAATGATTAAGTGAACGTTTTTTGCTAACTTGAAGGCTAATTAATCAGAAGTCCTGTTTTTGTCAATTCTCTTTGCATTATGGTACCAAAATGTTTCCTAAAATATTTTTAAAGGATCAAGATATTAGTATTGACATTGTTTTTCTAAAGTTGAAACATACCCTGTTATCAAAATAATTATAAGTATGTAAAATATTTTAACAAAGCTCAGAGAATTTTCCTCTCCTGGCTGTGTTTTCTGTGGCTATGTTTACCTGTTAACTGGCCCCTGAAATTCAGGGTATCTAGTACCCAAATTGAGTTAGGTGTGCAGGGCTTGGATGAAACTGGAATGCTCCATGGTACGTATGATGCTCGATGTTATAAGGGGAAATCTTTTTGTTTACCTTTTCATTAACATGTTTGTTAAAAAGTGATCGTGGTGGGCTTGCAAATATCATTGAAATGTTTAAATACCAGAAAATAAAAAGGCATGGAACCATACCTGAAGCCTTAAGTATTCATGAAGGTTGATAGTTAATGCATCAAGAAAATCCTGCATTGCAAAGTCCTTGTAATTAGACTTTGGTAAGACAATTTAAGGGGATAGGCCTGAGTTGAATATTGTTGTTGGAAAGGTCTTAAGAATAAAATAAAATCATGGGTGGTTCTTTCCAACATTTTTGAAGATACCTATTCTAAATAAATAGACAAGTGTACATTTTATTCATTGTTCATCTCAAGGTTTGCATCATGTTCTTGAATCTCTCTTCTTAGTGTCCTTAAGGAAAATATCCATCCTTGGCTGACCGTGACATTTGCGTAAAGAAGCCTGTAAAGTCAGCGGATGCTCTCATGCTGCCTCACATGTAGGCTGACCCATCAACATTCCTTCTTTCCTCTTTCTGATTTAGAATATTGTCTTTGGGTTTGTTTGGGGAGGTGTTCAGTCCATCTTAGTGTGTTCAAATCATTTGAGATTTATTACTATCTCCCAGGGTTGCCACTCTAAAACATATAAGGTAACAATGACACCTTAACAACTGTGTTAGTTTTTCCTTTAGAGTGATAAGTCTGCAGTATCTGCTTATATAGTGCCTTCCATTTGTAAGGAGCTTTATTTTTGAAAAGGGCTTTCAGTTTTTTATTTATCATGCTTTTATTTACTGTCCTATGAGAAAGAGTCAGGAAGAACTGAAATTTATTTCCCTCATCTCTTTTCTTAGTCATTTGGACTTGCTACCCAGAAAAAGAACCATGTGGCCTGTTAAATCTGGGGAGAGAGTACCATGTGCAGTGGAGAATGCACTCATTCCCTGAGCTGCTAGGCTGCCTGTACAGTGAAGATGGTGTAGTTCCTAGGGCGTAACCTGGTTTTCAACCTCTTATAAGCTCATTGGGAATCTACCTAGTAGTCCTTGGACGTTCTATGCATTTGGTAAAATTGGCACTATAATTTCACAAGTTCAAAGCACTGAAAATTCACACATATCAGAGGCCTTTCTAAAACAGGACAGGGGCTCTTTTAACTCAAAACCATGTGGCCTCTTTTGATGATTCAATTTTGAATAAAATCACATCTATGTATCCCTATGATAAATCAATTCCATAGAGCCAGAGAGGACCCAAAAGGCTCAAGGTTCATGTGTCTGTGTGGGCCATGTTCTCTGTGGATTAGATTTCATTTTATCTTCACTTAAAATGTTTCTTAGAGATTTCTGTTGGTTCTGATATTTTCAGCAAGAGATAAAATGTACTATTAGGTTTGTTTTACAAAACCCAGACTGCAGAGCCTGACACACACTCTTAATAGCACCTGTTTTTTGCCTCTGGGAAATATCTGTTTTCATGACTAATATTTGCCTGCAGTAAACAGGGACTCTGGTGTCAGGATGTGATGCCCAGGGCCGATTCATCTTTCTTGATTTGACATAATGCAAAGTGACTGCCTGATCCCTTGTCCTTGTGGGTGAGGAAAGTCTCCCAGATCCTCCTTTCCTCTAGCTCCTAAAGGAACCCAGCCACGGTGGCCCCTCTAGGCTCCTGGTGGTCTCCACGTTGCCTGAATTAGGAGCAGGTTATTTGTCTCATCTTTGCAGGACACAGAGCAAATTAACATGAAAATATCGCTTCTCAGAAAACAAGGCAGGCTTGAATGCCCTGTCACTGCTGGTCATTAGCCATCTGCCACCAACACTCATACTGTTTATCACATTTGAAATTCAGAGCAGATGTTGCATAATAAGGTGATCCCAAAAACAAGGCAAGAAATTCAAAAAAAACAAATACTCTACAAGAATGATAAAGATCTTGGAAGGAATTTTTTTTCAATCTAATATCATGGCTGTATTAATTGACTAGATGGTGTTTTTAAACACACACACACCCTTTTTCCTAGTGTTCATTGCACGTTCTTTTTTTGTAGTAACAGAAATTTTTAGAAGGAAGTATACTTACGAAAGACACCTGATAGGACTGTTTAATAAAATTCTTTTTAGTAGTAGAATGTTGTAATGACACTAAAGGACATCGTAGGTCAATCATGCTACTGTAAGATGGACCTTGAAAATAGCTCATTCCTACAGTACAGTTGGATCTCCCAAGCCTTGTATCTCACTACTATGGTTTCCTAGTTTCTTTGTTTCTTGGTACTCACAACCTAATTTCCCTGTATTCTTTCCCTTCACTGACCCCTGCCCACCCACCTTGCTGACCCACTGTGCCCACCACTGTCGATCTCTGCCCCTCTCTTGACATCCCACAGCTCTGCCTGACCCTACCATTCCTTCTTCAGTCCTCAGCGTGAGGCTCTCCTACCTGAGTCCCAAGACTCTCACTTGATTTCTACTACCTTTCTACATTAATGCATTTTATAGGATTATTATAGCTTTTACTTAATGCCCTCATGCACATTCTAGACCCTTACCATGCCTTATAAAAAGTATAGCATTAATATGTTTAGAGACATTCTGATTTTTATAAAAACTGGCATCCAAACTTCACCAGGAATATGATGACCAAGGTTTTCTGGAAAGTTAGCTTTGAATATAGTCTTTCGACTCAAACGAAATGTTTTCTTTACATCAATTACAACCTTACCACCCTATACCTCCCTGCGCGTATAGTTTTGGGATTTCTTTTTTTAAAGGAACAGCATATATATAGCTAAACAAAAGTTCAGTAGCTGGTCTGAGACTAAACAGAGTTCAGGGAGCATCAGCATTGGTCCTTCAACTGGAATAGGACAGATGATTAGAAGACCAGAGAGTTAACACCACGTTCAGAGGGAACTATAGAGTGAGTAAGCTGTAAAAATGGCAGTAATTTATACTTCTAAAGTCCTAAGCCCAAAAGTGAACTCTTCAGTGGATAATCTTTCAATCACATACTAATAATTTCCATTTGTCCTCCACCATCAGAAACAAATATACTGTGTTTTCTACTATCTTTCACTCCAAGTGAAAACTTTCAGTAACTCAAGTCATTTATTCAGGGTGACTGCTCTTAGGTAATCCAGATATTGAGGACTCTCCCAAAAACAAATGTTTATGCAAACTCCCTGCTCTTTGTAGTAGCTGAAAATATCTGGAGGGAAAAGAGAACAGAATTATGCAAATACATGATATTCTTATTACAAACCATAACAGAGTTATTTAGTGGTTTGTTTTTCCCCCAACAGGAAATATGGGTTTAAAAAAAAAAGTGTCTTTCTAAAGGTCCCATAAGACTGAGTCACTAAAACAAATACTGACTCACTAAGGAGACAAATGACACTTAGTTTAAATTAACAGCAGATAAGTTGGGCTTTCTTTAGAAAAATCCTCACCTTGGGCATCTGTTTGTAGTCCATGTAAAAGTTACAGGCAGTGTATACGCCATCTGTGTCACCATGGTGACAGACAGGGATGTTCCTCATCTGAATTTAGTGTATGCTTAAGCTCTCTGCCTACAGGCACCTTTTCTTCTTCTGCTATATGTTGGAACACCTGAGCCTTCCCCATCAACCTCTTCTCTTCCTTGGCTACATGTTCACGCCAGGCTTGTTATTCAGGGCAGAATCCATTTATTCTCCAGCCTGGTCATTTTACCCATGTTCTCTCCATGTGTATGCATAACCAACCATTTGACACCTTGCTGCCAAAACGTTGGCCAGGAATCCTCTCCTCAGTTTGAGGCATCATTCTTGGTTTCTTGCTTTCCTTTAGTCTTTATCCAATCCATCATGAAGTACCTAGAGTTTTATCCTCCAAAGATAATCCCCAGTCCAGCTACCTCTCCAATATCTTCATTACATGAAGCACTCTTCCAGCCCATCAGATAAGCTTCCTGAGTCAACATACTGCTTCTGCTCCTGCTCTTTCATGGACTGTCCTCTGTAAAACAACCAGGGGGACCTCAGTAAAGCACCGGTAAAATTGTGTCGCTCCCCACTGAAAACTTAGCTACAGTGGTTTCTCATGACCTATAGGATAATGTCAGAAGTCCTGTTTCTTCTAGTTTCCCCGCCCCCTCGCCACTCTGGTCTGCCCCTGTCCTTCCTCTGGTTCGCTTTCAGTCACACTGACCTCCTTTCTGTTCTTCCAACATGCTTCTAGCTAAGACTCTACATTCTTACTCTTTCTTGGATTTGGAATGCCTTTCACCTCCCAACTCATCTAATATCCTCACCATTCCCTGTCTGACCTTCTCAGCTACAGCTTCACATTTAGTTATAGCTTATCACATCACACCATGTTATCCCATTTTATTTTCATTGTAGCACTTAGCTGAAATTATATTGCTTATTTTCAAATGTTTGTTGTTTATCTTTCCCAGTTAGTAAGTAAGAGGCCTGAAGTCAGAGTGCTAGTTTATTGCAGTATCCTAGGCCCAGCATACTACCTGGAACAGAGAGGCCGTAAGTTCATAGCTACTAGGTGCTAACCTTGTCATTAACTCTGAAATGCAGGCCTTGAGAACCCCAAGTAAGGGAATGGTATTTTTTCAAGGACAAAATTTTTAAAAATATTTATATTAAGAAAAATATGCCTAGAGGATATCCTATCTGAACACATCCACTTTGCCCTTGCTCAGTCAATTCTTTATGTTGGGCAGGGTCACTGGAATTATTTATTGTTGCTAATAAGTTGTTTGATTGACTTGGTTTAGATATAATCTAGGGACTGACTGCAGGTGTAGCTCAGTGGTAGAGCTCTCACCTAGTATTGGACAAACCCCTGGGTTTGATCCCCAGCACCAAAAAAAAAAAAAAAAAAATTAAAGTGTATATAATCTAAAATTAACTGATCCCCACTAGAACTATAAATCATTTTATTATTTTATACATTCCAAAAATTATTTTCATTCAAGATTGGACTCTGTTAAATGTGTTTTATACTAAAGAAAATCCACTCCAATGATGAAATTATTCTCATTTCTCAGAAGTATATATCTAACAGATAATTTGATATTTACACATTACACAATTTTTTATTTTGTATTGGGGATTGAACCCATAAACATTTAACCACTGAGCCACATCCCCAGCCCCTTTTTATTTTTTATTTTGAGACAGGGTCTTGCTAAACTCCCTAGGGCCTCACTAAGTTGCTGAGGCTGGGTTTGATCTTGCAAGTCCTCTGCCTCAGCCTCCCAAGCCACTGGGATTACAGATGTGCACCACCTTGCCAGCTCACCTTTAAAAAAAAAAGAGAGAGAGAGAAAGAGAGAGAGAGGGACAGTGAGAGAAAGAGAGAATCAATTTTATTTAGTTTTTATGTGGCTTTCATTGCTGCAAGACTTCGCTGTGTACGTGGTGCTGGGGTTTGAACTCGCGTACTCGCGCATTCCAGGCAAGCGCAGTAACTGCTGAGCCACCACTCCAGCCCACCAGCTCACATTTTTTAATATTAATATTACTTTCCATACATCCACCATTGTATGCAAAGGTCGTCCCCCTCTACACCAAGAGAAGTAGAAACATCAAAGGGTTAAATTGTTTTTAAATCTAATTTAAAGTACTATCCTATATTTATTCATTTGGATTTTTATCAGTCTTACCCAGAAGTTTCACACACCCACGTATTGTGGAATTTGGAAGATGAAAAAACACCATGTTACTAGATAGTTGCTAATAATTTGCTGTCCTATCAAGACTGAGTTTTAAGTTAAGAACAGGCATGTAGAGAGGATCACTTGCCTGAGATAGCATCTTATTCCTCAATCCTAAGCAAGGTAGAAAAGATCAATCAAGTCTTTCCATTGCAGTTAAGAAGATAATTTTTAATAGTAAATAGCTATTGAATGAATGAGCTCTTTCACAAAAGGTTGTACAGCGGAGCCTTGAGAACCTGTGGTGCAGGTTAGAAGAGTCAGTCTCCAGCGTATGAGGTGCTATTGTGGTTACTGTTGTTCTGCTTTTCTTCCTCACCATAAGAGTAAAATTTTCCGAAATGATCACTCTGGTGGTAAATCAGTTGAGGAGAGTCTGGCCCTAATGTGGATTTTTATATTGAAATCGGGGCTCTGTGCCAAGTGTCTGGGCACTGTGACATTTAAAGTCTTAGGTAGTAAAACAGAATTCCTTGAATATTGGAAATGACCAAACATAACTCTCAACTCTACACTAAAACCAATAGATAGGGAGAAAATGAGCAACTCTTATACAGGACAGTGCTTAGGTAGATGCTGATCTGTTTCTACAACTGTTCCTTTACTATGCAGTGTTTCTTCCAGTGTGTCCAGGGAATCACCTGCATCTCATAATGACAGTCTTGTACTCACTGATCTCCCCTTCCCAAACATAAGTCTCAGGAGGGAGTTTCTAATAAGTAACCTCTGGTGACATTTGTACATGTTGCAGTTCAAGAAATGCTCCCCACATGTTTACATGTGACACAACTGACATAACGTCTTCCTTATGATCTGAGGTGACTCAGACCCCTTTGCTTGCCTATACATAGGCAGCCCCAGTTCAGAAGGCTATAATCTCAGCCCGTATTGGGTCAGGCATGACATTTTAACTAAAGTCATCTGCATCTATGAAACGTGTTCTTTACTGCTGAAGATTTATTCCCAAAGATGTTATGTTGCCGGGGCTGGAGCAGTGGCTCGGCAGTTACGGCGCTTGCCCAGCACGCGCAAGTACCACAGGTTCAAACCCCAGAACCCAGGTACACAACTGTCAGAGCAGTGAAAGTCATGTGAAAACCTCAATAAAAATTAATTCTCTCTGTCTCTCCCTCTCTCGCTGTCCTTCTATCTTTAAAAAAAGAAAGAAAGAAAAGATGTTATGTTGCTGGGCTGGAGTGGTGGCTCAGCGGTAGAATGCTTGCCTGGCACGTACAAGAACCCTGGTTCAATCCCCAGCACCACAGACACAACTAAGTGGGGGGGAAAGTAGTTGAAGTAGTAAAATCAACTGTCTCACTCGCTCTCTTTAAAAAAAAAAAAAGATGTTCTGTTGGGGTGTTTAACTCTTTAATAGAAGGAATGAATTAAAAGGAATATTCTTAGAAGAAGGAAAGTGCCAACTAAAACTTCTTGAGCCAATCAGAAACTCTTTGAAAAAGGCATTCATGATGTATCATGATGACCTTTGAAAAGATGCTTTTTGTTTCCTATACACTAACATTTTCACAGTTCCCTGTGGTCTTCATTAGTAAACCATTACCAGACTTGCAAGTGTGATTGGTCATAATTCTTACCCCTTTTATGTAGGTGAGGAAAGAGTTGTTCACGTAACTTATGAAATTTAGGTGAATCATTATCGTAGGTTTTAGTGCTGACATCAGTTTGGCCAAGCACAGTGCTCTCTTTGAGACTCATGTATTAGAAGCCACCAGTGTCCAAAATCTAGTGTTCTCCCAGTTGTGACTCTAAGCCTTCAACAAGTATGTAGCTTTGTTGATTTTTGTATTTACCATTTTTCAGTGCTATCCCTGACCACACTTGTTAATTTTTCCTTTCTTGGACAAAACCAAAGAAAATATTTAGCATTCTCCTGAAGCATAGTCACACAGCTTTTAGATTAGAAAACGAAAATAGAACGTAGCAGAGATCAGGGATTGCAAAGCATAACCTTCTCTATGAATTAAGTTTAAGAACTGCAGCATTGACAGTTGTCTGCATTCATCAGTCAGATATAGATTGATCTGGAAACTGTTGCCCTCAACGTGAACATGATTTAGTGTGGAGTGGGTGCTGGAAGCATTCCTTGTTGACATTTCAATCTTACTAATATATCACATGTTAATATTCAAGTCTGGAACTGAGAAATTCACCATCACCCATACCTAAAGACCTGAAGGATTTGTCCAAAGTAAAATGGTATAAAAACTAAAAATAAGGGCCCACTTCCTTCTGCTCCCTGCCCCCAACCAAAATATATTCCTAGTCAGGAGGTTGAGATACCAAAGGGTAGAAGTAAGTTGGTGATCACAAGAACAGAATTGATTGACTAGGTCCCAGGGGAAAATGGGAAATTCAAGTACTGAATGTAAACTTCCCTTCAAAAGTAACTTTTCAAAAAGCACATAATTAATGTATAAGTATGTGAAACTACATTAACAACTCTTGTTCCTCCCCATTGTGATTATTACTCTGATCACAGTGGTTTATCTTGGAAACCTCAAGTCCTTTAGTATTTCAAGCAGACATTAAAGATGGGTTCTTTTACATCTTTGGTGCAAAATTGTATGAATTGAATCAACACAAAAGAACATAAATGTTGGTTAAGTTGTCTTCCACATTATCTGTTCTAAAAACCTTGCCACTTATACTAACAACCATTGATACACATCTCATCTCTGCTTGATTTAAAAAAAAATCAAGACCTTGATTTAAAAAAAAAACTCTTAGGAACTTGGAAGAAAGTAAAATACAAATGACATTAGAATGAATGAAGAAAGGAGTTGCATTTTGGTATCCTCCCAAGTGGAGAGATTTATGAAAGCATCACACACCAACAGAAAGGACTTCTTTCCTTTCTGCTTCAGTTCCACCATCTCTTTCACCACCACAGTTTCACAGGACTTCTTACTTTATTTATCACCAAGTTCCATAATTAACATATGGTTCATGTTATTGATTTCTCAGGTTTCAAAGTAAAAGAAATTGAGCTTTCTTCCACATTTAGAATATACAGTTTTTTTAAGGAACTCTAAACAAAGACACACATTATTTGTAAGTTGGAGAGCAGCTGCCAGAAAACCGAAAATTAGGAATGGAGTCATGGGTGAAATAATGGAGATACTGTTCAGAGGTAACCCTTTGTACAGCAGGAAATTTTCCTTAGAAAAGAGACAGCTGAGTTTGCTTGTAAATTTTGCTACAAACAGGCCTGATTTAGCAACATTTAGAGCTGGTTAGGAGGTTGGAGACAGTAGTTTCAGCTTTGGATACCAAGCAAGTACCCTCTTTTATGATTTGTAAAAAGTCCAAATAGTTATATTTTGAAAAGACAAATGTGTATGAGAGGGCTACTATTAGTTTTTTTTTTGATAGAATAATATAAGCAATTATTTACCAGATCTGAGAGTTGAGTTTTTCTACATGGTAAAAATAGAAGAGATCACAAAGGAAATGGTTCGTAGGTTAGATTATTAAAATTTTTATCTTATAATATCATAAATAAAAGCAAATGACAAAAATGATAAGTATGGCAAAGCCTTAATATCCTTAATATATAAAAAGCCCTTACAAACCAATAAGAAAAAAATGATTACCCACTTTAAGAATGGATAAGGAATATAAACAAATTCACAAGGATATACATACACACAGAATAACAGGAGGACCTGGGGGTGAAGATCCAACTCACATTCAGAATTTACCACAATGAAAGATGATTCAATTAAAAAATTCATCTAACAGACAGAGTACATCTCCACCGAATGATTGTTTTTCAGAAAAATCCTCATTTTTAAAGAATACTTGCCTAAAGAAAGACATCAACCAAACTGTATATAAAATAATCTCAATTTGAAGACGTTTTTCTAATATCTGTATTTAAAAACTATCACCAAACATACTAAAATACTAATAGTGTGTATCTGTTGAAGTATTTTGGTTGTGTATAGTTATGGTCTAGAATGAGCACTAGATCTTATGAAATTCCCATTAGTCAATCTTTTTTATTTATTTTCTATTTTTTGCCTTACAAAAGTAGCCATTTTAGACAATTTGGCCTAATACCCTTTTAATCCAAGAGGATTTTAAACATACGCTTCATCAAGGAATGCCCTCTATTAGAGACGCTGGTGCTCTTTTCTTTGTGCCCAGCATGAGAATTAACAACGTGGTATCATTTCTTTGGTGTTAGGCAATAGGACAGATTTTGTAGAACATTCAGCGTACATACATTAGAAATGTCCAGTACATGATAAATAGCAAACATTAAGGATTAGGGGGAAAAACACACGATAGGCATTCTAATAAGACTTAACGCTGGGGCTGGAGGTGGCTCAGCAGTTTTGGCGCTTGCCTCGCATGCACAGGGATGCTGATTGGTGCCCCAACACCAAGTACCCAACGAAGTGTCTGAACGGCGAAAGCCAAATGAAAAACTGAATAAAAATTGATTCTCTCTTTCTCTCTCTCCCCCTCTCACTGTCCCTCTCTCTAAAAGAAAAAAAAAAAAGAAGACTCAAACCACTGTTGTTATTTCCTTTAATTTTATTGCCATTTACCATAAAATAGTATAATTGGGCTATGGAGAAACTTCACTTGATTGATTGTAAATGGAAGCTATTGCTGGTGAGTAGCAAACTTTTAAATTAATGTCTTCATGTAGGATAAAGTTACAAGCCTGTGTCTACTACAGTGGCAGGCAATGTATAGGTTTCTTTAACAGTCTCTAGGTTTCCAATATTTTTAAATCTTAAAATAACTTTAAGTGTTCTTGTTTATATGAGCTCATAATAATTACACTTTATATTTGAGCAAAAGCTTTTTGGGGAGGTATGGGTTATTCTATGCCTGCTAAAAATAAAACATTTCCTTTCAAATCCTGGATTGGCTGGTACAGGGAGATTGATTGCCCATGAATAGACATTATGAATGCAAAATTAATTCAGTGAAGGAGTGTCAGATGCCTTTCCAATTTGAAATAAAGTATTTGAGACTCAGTGGTAAGAGAATCTTCATAACATATGCCTGGGTATACAATAACATATTTGCATACAACTGCACTGTCCACTCAGAGGTAACTTATTAAAGGGGAAAAGCAATGCCAAACAAGAGGAGTTGGATGAATTATTATTATTATTATTATTATTATTAACTTTGCCTTAAAGTCTGTTTTCATTTTCCATTATAGCCTTTTGAACATAAGGTGGAAACAGGCCAATGTGGATGAGAATAAATGAACACTGCTATAGACATATCATTCACAGAATAACACATACAGCTTTGGAAATCTCTCCATTGCATTTAGAAAAACAGCACCCCAAAACACACTAAAAAAAAAATAGCTCCTATCCCAAAGAGAATTATCTCTACAGTAGCTAAAATTGCTGTGTTCCAGGTTAGCAAGGGGAACTCGTCAGCAGATACTCTTACAATGAACAAGCCCTGATGATAACCTAAATTGTGGGTTAAGCGAAAGTCCCATTTTACTAGGACAGAACCCACTGGGCTTTCTTTCCTCCAGCCAAAATAACAAAGTCGTAGCCTCTGGTGATTGATGAGCATGTTGCCAGGGGAAATGAACTGGAAAATCATCGCCTTGTATTTTACTTGCCACAGGAAAGCCTTAACAGAGATCTCCATTCTTCTTGTTCTGATAAGAGGCCTAAGGAAGCATCAAGAAGAACTGTAAAGTCTGGAAACATGCTCTGTCCAGCTGCTTGCTGAATTACCTTTTAAAATACAATTCATAGTTCCCTATCTTACAAATGAAACATGTGGGTAAATGGATGGCCTTTGACAGGCCATCCAGCTTTTTGACCACTGCTGTGTGGTATTTGAGCAAAGAGAAGGCAGTTTGAATAACTATATTGTATCCCCTGTTTAGTTTTAAAAGCATGCATTTCTTAAAAGTATCCATGTAATGAAATTCCATAAGTAGAATTCTTTTACTCCTTCTGGTATTTTTAAATTGAATGTTTATAGTCTGGAAAAATTTAGGAGCTCAGAAATGTAAACTGCAGCTAAATTCATAAATGTAAATAACATTTTAACTAATCAGAAACAATGTTGGAAGTGCCTATTTGGGTCACACAGCTGGAGCAGTTCTTCTAGCCTTTCCCCAAGTACAAGAACTTCCCTGGACACCTGGATAGTGTGCGCACCAGCTCCCCATAGCAGACCTGTTCCTGGAGCCACTACAGGACTGTGGGCATTACACTTAAGCCAGGAGTTCAGAAATTTTGCTTGCACATGCCTTCAGTAACATCTACCGGATCGTTTCTGAGAGATTCATATTCAGACCATCCATGGGGTTATCACATATAAGAACAAATGTCTGAAATTGAATGGGTTTTCTGTTTATTAATGTTTCCATATTGGTCTTAAGCCAAAAGGACCCATGACTTAGTATGTTCTGAACATCCTTTGAAGTGTTTGAGTTATAATCGGGAATCCTTAAAGATTGTATTGGCAGTGAACATTTTAAAAAGCTTAGATTGCATCATTAGTACATTTTAAAAAGGTGTTTAAAAGAATAGTGTTTTTATCACCATGGCTTCTTCCTTTGTTTTTTTGTTTGTTTGTTTGTTTGTTTTTCTGGGCCCGTATTTCAGTTCTTAGGGAAAAAAATCAGTTCTGAGTTAGATATGTTTTAGATCTTTCCTAAATGCAGTATATTTCTCACAAGGTATATTTACAGAAATAACAACCCATCCACCAAAGTTATTCTCACAGAGCCTTTAATCCCCTGGAGGTAGGCATGCATAGTCTGTTTGATTCCCTCTTTGGACTTATGCTTCTTGCCTGAGTGAGTTGGAGAATTTTCTTAGTTCCATTTGTTAGTAGCTAAAGAATGAACATCCTCAGGGTACCAGTCAGATGTTGACTTGCAAAAGTCACCTTGGAATTGGGAACACTCATCTTTCTCCCAAGAGTCCTCGTGGCTGCCCTGGGTTGTTGTATTCTCCTCCCTCTCCGTCCTCCCCACCAACCACCACCACCCATAGAGAGGCCTACCTAAATAATTTAGACCATAACCTGTGAAACTGTATTTGCTGCAAATACCTGTGAAACTGTATTTGCTGAATTCCCAAGTTGCTGTGTTTGTTCCTTATTTTCTCTGAACTACATCCCATTCCTATCAACTGGTACACTTTAAAACTTTGAACGGAGGGGTTGCAGAGAGATAGGCACACTAGCACACTGTTGGTGGAACTGCAGACTGGTGCAGCCCCTCTGGAAAGCAGTGTGGAGAATCCTCAAAAAACTAGGGATGAGTCCACCATACGACCCTGCTATTCCACTCCTGGGTATTTTCCCAGGGGAGTTAGAATCAGCACAGCCACACAGCAAAATCTATGTTTATAGCGCTCAGTTTACAATAGCTAAATTATAGAACCAACCCAGATGCCCCTCACTGGATGAATGGATACAAAAACTGTGATATATATTTACCATGGAGTTCTACTCAGCAATTAGAAACAATGATACTGCACCCTTTGAAGGTAAATGGATGGCCATGGAAGAAATCATGTTGAGCGAAGTTAGCCTAACCCACAGAGTCAAGGGTCGAATGTCTTCCTTCATCCATGGAATTTGGAGCTAAACCCAGGCCTCTATGAAAGGCAGTCAGTCTCATGTATTGGACCCAGCAAAGGCATAGTAACACATAATCTAGGGCAATCATAGGTATGTATTAGGAAGGATTCGGGAGGGGGCTGGTGGGGAAGTAGAAAGGGAGGAAGAATAGGGAGGGATCTAGGGAGGTAAATCTGAATTAAGAATATATACATATGATATTGTTACTTTGGATGTGTTTTTGATTGTACAATAACTAAATTTCTTAATAAAAAAAGAAAAAATTTTGAAACAGGAGGAAAAGTAAATTAAATAGATTTCTTGTTTATGAGAGTATCCATTACTTCAGAGCACCAGAATTTCACCGCATGCCACACTCAGCCACAAAATTGAGGAGCCTCTTTGTTGTGCCTTTTAAAAATGCCCTTAGAGTTTCCTAAATTTGTTATAAAACTTACCAGTATAATTTTCCCATTATGACTTTCCATCTTTTCTCCTTAAACTTAATTTTTGAATCATATACAAGATCATAGTTAGGTGACTTTTCTGCTGTGCTGTCTTTTTCCTTTTTTAAGTATGCCTTTATTTGTTCATCTGCACTGCAGTCAGCACGACCTAATCCATAACAGAGCCACCGTTTTGAGTGACCACCAGCCAAGATTGATTCCTGATTATATTAAGAGGAGAAAGAGGACCTTGCCAAGGTTGGGGCTTATTCCCCAACCCTGCAGAACATTGCCGGCAATTAAGGGTCTGGAACTGAAAGTTCTTTTGTATGTGTGCTCATATGTGCTCTTGTACATGCAAGAAAGAGTGAAAGAGATAGCCATGCATAGAATTTCTAAACTGGGCAGCACCCTCGTAGATAGCTAGTGGCAAAAGATACCCCATTGGCTCCCAGACCTTCCTGGAAGCGGCCTGTTGGGAAAGCCTCCTTGGAGATGACTCTCACCCAGCTTTGCCTGAACAGTGCTCCTGTCCTAACATACCTTAGGAGGCCTTGGGAAAGGTACACTTCATACATCTCAAGTGCTTGGAGAGCAGAGCCCTGCAATTCGCCACTCAGGAAAATAAACCAGCATATTAACTCCTAGCTAATGCTACCTCCTTGATTTGAATTGGTTTGTAAAGCATTTTCTTCCTGGTTTGTGCGCACCACATTGTTTCAGCTCCTCTCATCACTGACCAGCTGGCTTGTTGGTGAATAGAGCTGTGGGCCCCTCGCCATGTTTCATGTGAGGTCTTGGCTGGGTGGCAAACAGGCAGCCTGTAGCCAGTGTCAGCAATTCAGGAGGAATTGGCACAGCAGTGTCCCCATTAATTTCTGCTTGTCACATACTGTCATGCAAGTTACACCAGAGAGGAAATGACCGTTAAAAAAAAAAAGGTACCCTTGTGGCACTGGGTCCCCTCCAGACGTTCCCCGAGGTTAAACAAGTGGATACAATTAGCTCTACACAGACAGCTGCGGGGAAGGGAAAGCCTAGACGTGGGCCCCACAGCAATGTGTCTTTCCTGTTAGCAAGGAGTGTCAGCTATCAACATCTGCCATATTTTAACCCTTCAAAGGGACCGGTAAATTAAGGGGAGCTATTATCCCACGCTCTGCTGATCATTATCAATCATAATGCCTTGGGAAATTACCACAGTACTGCAGCCTTGGTGGCAGGTTTTGTCCTTTGGGGATTGTTTTTATGTTTTTGCTGGGAGCAGAGAAAAGTGGTGGGGCAGAGGGTGAGGAGAAACCGGCTCTTTAATCGTTGGTAATTTACTGCCAAAGGGTAGGGGACCAGAACGGCAATAAACTCCTCTTCAGTTCAAACTGAAGTAGTTAAAACTGGTAGGCTCCAGACGGCTTCCATTTCCACAGAGATCCATCTTGCTGACTTTGTCAGTCCATCTTCACCAGTTGCTCTGGCGGCTTTTAGAAAGCACAAATGAGACCTTTGGGAAACGTGGACTAGTTTCAGAGGATAAAGTCCATCCAGTATGAAAAAAGAAACTCTGAGATAAATAGAAGCTTCCAAAACTTTTTTTCTTTCGTTTTTTGAAGGTTGAGTTGATTAATCTGCTATTATCCAGAGTCTTGACCAGCCTTGGTATAAGCACTTACTGTGCTTGGGGTGAATATGTCTAGTGAAAATCTGATCACCAGCACAGGGACAGATGAATGAGATAGACTTATGTGAAATTGTTGAAATTTACTCTTTTGAACCAATCATTAAAACTGTTCAGTAGGTTGCTGGGAATAAGAATGATTCCTTGCCATGTTTAATTCCAACAAGTAACAGATCCATAATTTTATACTTGGAACTTTCTCTTCTGAAAAGATCTTTCTTTTCTTGAGGGCATGAAAATGGCAACGCTTCTAACAAGCAATCAGTAATAAAAGTATAGGGTGTTTGTTTGAATGATTGCACCAGAAGATAACACTGGAGGGAGTAATCATGCTTGCATTTTGTTGAGTTCTTTCTTTATGTTACTGGGTTTCTGGCACCATTTAAAATAATTTTGAGGGGCAAAAGTAATCATTAGGATAATTGAGTCACAGTCTCATGATGTCATATTAACTAGATTTCATCTCCTCCTGTCTGGAAGAATTGGTGGTGTTGCCACCAGGGCGATCTTGGAAATGTCGTCTATGATGAATTTTAGGGCTTCTCCAATCTTGTGACATCATCAAGTCAGAGAACTTCATTATATAGATTGGAAAACAGAAGCCAGGAGGTTAGGGGCTGCTCTGAGATTTCACCGTGAAATAGAGGCAGAACACAGGCCCCATCTTCATTATAGCATGGGCTGAGTCAGTGCGGGACTGTAGCCAACCCAAGCTGGAACAAAGGGGTTCTCCAGCCTTGTTGACAGCAGGAAGTAGGAAGGAACCACACATCTGGGGTGGAGTGAGCTTGCTTCAGTGAGAGCCTTGGTCAATTTCTGTTGTGATATCAAACAGTAAATTTGAGGCACCAGCTTTAGTTGGCCCTATTAGAATAAGATGTGCCAATTTCGAGAGAGAGTCTTTCTACAAACTAAATTAAAATTGTACTCACTTTGTTTTTAAATAGCATTGTTTTCTCAGAATTGTTTCTTAGGCCTGGTTTCAGGATCTGTCATGTAATACCAAGCTTCATGTGAAGCACTTACCTGAAGATTGTGTTGACTCCAGAATACCAGATGATTGGAAACAGGAATAGCAGAGAAAAATACCAATTTAGTGAACAATGATGAGCCAATTAGACAAAGACCAAAAACATTGGCTTGAACTTCATGGGAAGGCATCGAATCATTACTAACTACTGTGGTATTCTGAATAATAACATCCATCATGATGAGCTGCTCGGGTAGTCATGTGTCCGTATGTAATTCCATAAAAATTCTCCTGGTTTTGCTATTAATTAATAGTGACTGTGTTTTATAAAATGGCCTATAGCATTGAAAACACCTGGGTTTAAACATGTCAACTAAGAACTTGAAAATCTTTCTTAGCATTCATTAAAATTGTAATTGCTGAGTTCTCATGGGAAAGAGTAGTTTCTCATTTTAAGTCCTGAAGTTTCGACAGGATTTGGTGTAGCATTTCATTTCACTTCTAAGTTCTAATGACTCACTGCATTCTTTTCCCCAGAACTTATCCCCTGTTTACCCTCAGAGTTCTCTCTCATGTAGACACAAGCCTAGTGAATCAATACGCGTGACTATTTTCATGAACAGTGGAGTAGTTCAGCCTCTGTGATGCATTGGAAGTACTGTCTCATCTGCAGGTTTAAAGACTATCAACATTTCCCCATGTTTATGTATTGATTGGATTTGACTTTTTGAAAAGACGAAATTCTGAGGAAAACTTCTCGGAGCAGAGCGGGGAGTTCTTGTACAGTTGGGAAGGAGCATTTCCTCATTTCACAGAAGGAGGCAGCTGGCATACTTAGCTAATTAATGACTTGCCCAGGTTCACACAAGTAAAGAGCCAGAAGGTAGATGTGACTCTTGCACAATCCATTAGATGGTTTTCATCTCAGTCACTATGGTAGAATTAAATATAATTCATATATCTTTGTCAGTGCTTTTTAATGAGTAAGGCCTATTTATATAAGTGTTTTCACATTTCCATGCCCTCTGGGCTATTAAAATAATTTATAATTTTGGTTATCATAAGTCTCTTGATTGTATAAAATAAATCCAGAAATGGAATGAAGACAGACAGATACATTTAAGTTTCATTGTTATTCAGAAGTAAAAACTGTACATTAGATATTGACTGTGTATTACCTATATTGCTTTGCCTTGGACCTCTAAAATTATACTGAGTTAAAGAGAATATATTCTTCTTTCTGCAGATTTCTTTATGGCCAATCATGCATACATGAAATATGCATACAAAGACACAGCCTCATTTCTCCGCAACAAGTTAACAGACTCCTATGTAATTGTAACTTTCATAGTATTTGCCCACAGATCTTTAAATTTTTATCTATTTGTGGTTGCCGTTGCTGCATCCTTGTCACTGAAAAAAAAAAAGTTTTTTCAGATAGTTTCCCATTTATTTATTTATTTATTTTTACTGGTTCTTTTGTAAATATACATGAAAATAGAATATTCCTTGACATCATATTTTTTTAAATTCTGGGAGAGTGGCACAAACTTCAGTGCAGTTGTGAATGACAGCCCAACTTATATGAAGACAAAAACTGGTCCCAGATATCCCTTTTCTCCTGAAAACATCAGTAATAATCTGGCATCTAAAGTAAGAAATGCATCACTACCTTTAGACTTCGGAGCAGTTTTTCTTGTGCAAGACTTGATATTTTATGCCTTCATCTGAGAACCATTGATGCCTATCAGAAATGACTAGAAACAGAATGATGGTATTTTGAAGAAATTCTTATTTCATGCTATTCCTGCAAGCAGTTCAGAAACACTTCTGGAATTTTTTTGTTTAGTTAGTGTTTTGCAAATGTTAGAACTTGTATCTATTTCCTTTGTTAAAAAAAAAAAAAAGGAAGCCCTGGCAGGCTGTAATTTTTACTATTGACTTTCATGGTGAGCGAAGCTGGTGTCCCTATAGGAAATCTGCCTGGTGGTTTAGCTGGTATTTCATGCTCCACCTCAAAACCTAGGAATGGTTTTAATAAGCCATTATGAGCTCTATCATTAAGTGTTATTAAATCCTTTTTTTTCTGACTTCATTTGTACCAGGTAAGTTTTTACATTGTGAGAGATGGATTAAGCCATAGAAGAGCTTGTAAAAACCGATTAGAACGCACTTGAAATTCACATTGCCAGTGTAACAGGACAGGATTTCCAAACCAGCATTCTAAGTGTTCTCTCAGGTTCCCCAGAATGACTTTTGTGGCAAAAAATGTTCACCCTCCACAGGGTGAACATAAATAACATTGTTCAGAAATGGCTTGTGGCTATAAGGTTTTTATCACTGTGACTCGATGGCTTTTATGGCTTGTGTAGGTTCAGCCCATTCTCATTTCACTCATTCTTATAATTTCCTAAATACAGTGTACTCCCACCCTAAACAGAAGTCTCAAAAAGTTGGCAAGGGGGTGCTGGAGCAGTGGCCCAGCGGTTACAGCGCTTACCTGGCGTGCGTGAGGATGCGAGTTCGAACCCCAGCACCACATACACATCAAAGTGTCAGAGCAATGAAAGCCATGTGGAAAAACTGATAATAAAATTGATTGACTTTCTCTCTCTCTCACTGTTCCTCTCTTTAAAAAAAAAAGTTGGCAAGGTTTATCTAGTGAGATCTGAAAATTAGAAATGTTAACAAAGCTGGAGGAATCTTTTTTAACCTCCTCTAGAGGCCATTTTTAAAGGCTTAGGTATGACTTGTGAAGATCTATACTTAAAATTTTTGTCACTGGTTTGAATGAATTACTACACTTACTTTACACATTCAGTGCAGTGTTGAATTTTACCCTCATTTTTACTGACCTAACCCCAGACTCAGTGATGCTTGCTTTGCTAGAACTTTGCTTCCTCACGTTTTCTTCTCTTCAGCTAAAGCCTCATTCCAAGTACATTGCTTTTACCCTATGAAGACCTGTAACGTCCACCTCTTTTATTTCAGGAATGCTCCTGAACTATCAGAGTTCATTCTCCTTATACTGTTTCTCTGGTAGTTTCCAGCAGTTACTTGCTTATCGGTCAAATAAGGATATAAATCACACAAACACATAGCTTTTATTCAACTTAGTAAATATTTACTGTACATCTGTGTGTGAAGCACTGCGATCGCAGCACTGGAGGGCTAGAAATCAGAAGAGTGCCTTCAGAAACTTCCAGGACACACAGCAAGTGCCGCAGAACAGCCTGGCATTCCCTATGAGATGTAGAAAGGAGGCACAAAACGGACTCAAGGGACCAAAACTGTAGATGGGATTAGGAGAGTTTAGCATGCCTTCCCTGATGAAGTTCAGGTTTGGCTTTGGACACTGACATATATTTTATTTTCTCAGTTGCTCTTTTTTTTTTTAAGAAAGGGGACAGTGAGAGAGAAAGAGAGAAGCAATTTTTATTTAGTTTTTCATGTGATTTTCATTCCTTGAACTCTTCGTTATGAACATGGTGCTGGGGTTTGAACTCGCATACTCACGCATGCCAGACAAGCCCCATAACCGCCAAGCCACCGATCCAGCCCCTTTTCTCAATTGCTCTTAACTTACAAAATCTTGCAATTTTTATATTCTCATTAATTCTCTAGGTGTGGATGGGGAGTGGATTATGGGATATAGTAGTTAGGTTGTTGTCCTTAGTGGATCCCCAGGAAGCAATACCACAACTAGATTTGGTGAAGCACTATAGTATCTAAAAGGCCCAAAGGTCCAGGAGACACTGCTTATTTCATTTTATTGATTTGATGGGGTGTGTGTCCCTGGCAACCAGACACCTGGTTATCTGCCTGAGCAAGTCACTTCACTTCTCTGAACTTTAGTCTCCTTGCCTGTAAAACGAAGATGGAAACGTGCAAATCAAATAAGTTAAACTGTATAAAGCATTTTGCACACAGGCCAGTGTCCTAATGATGTAAAGGAAGATGACTGTTCCCCCCACGTACTTTCTAGTTATCCTGTGTGATTTCATATGTAAAGACCCAGTAAGTCAACACACTACAGAGGTCTCACTGTTGATGACAGTGGCTAATCAGCATCTCCTAAAGTGGTATCAAGTAAATATTGCAGAGGCCTTAATACCCAGCAAGCCACCTGATCTCTTTGGTGCCCCTAAAGGCCTTTCTTCCTTCTGGTTTGGGCCTTTGTTGTCTGTAAAGGGACTTTTTGCATTCCTCCTATAACTCTCTTCCTGATGATATGACAGTTGCCTGAGTAACTTAAAAATCTCCAGATTCTCTGGAAAGTCATGGCTATCAATTATTTGTAAGATTAAGTATAGGACACACACTATGCAATCATAAGTTTGAGGAGCCTATTTTAAGAATTTTCCATTGCATATTGGAACACTTAAAAAGTAAAATCCTATGGAATAATATATTTAACATTTGTACATTTCCCTCTTAAATCTTGGTTATCATGTTTTGGGGATGGCAGCTGACCAAATTGAAATGCTGATATCTAAAATATGCTAGTATTTGATGTATTTAAAGCACATTAACTTTTATTGGTATGCTTTAAATGGGGATAAGAATACCTGTCTGACAAAGAAATGTGTTCTAGTTTTATACCTGACTTACTCGCTAAGTACTTAGTGCAGCAGAATTTCAAGCTACTATGCTAGGTAATAGGAACATATCACATAAGCAGAGCATATAGACATTTTGAAACCTGGAAAGGGAAAATAATATGTATAGAGAAATGGCAACCATTTTAGACAGTGTGTGACAAATATCGTGTGAGTGTTAAAGAAAATAAAATTGATCCTCTCTCTCTCTTTCTCTCTCTCTCTCACTGTCCGTCTATCTTAAAAAAAGTGTCTTGCTCAAGTTTTGCCAGTTTCTACTTGGGGAAAGACACCTTTAAGCTGGGCACCTCCAGAGAGATGAGGACATGAAGCTTGCTGAGCAGGAGAGAAGTGGGCTTCACTGGGAAATGAGGACTGACTGTGGGAATTTAAGATGCTTAATCTGATGTGCTCATTTAGGAGAGAATACAACAGGGGTTTAGTCAGAGATACTGGGCCAGTCTTTTGTGAGTGAAATAATCAGGATCTATACCAGAAAGGGTAGCGATTGTGTCTGGAGGAAAAGGAGTGAGAAACGTGAAGAAGGACTTGGCAGGACCTGGTTGCTCTAGTCCAGAATAAAGAAGAGGTGGCCATAGGTAGTAGAGATGGAATTTGTCACTTTGGGGGCCCGGAATAGGTGATTGTATCTGACAGCACTGTAAGAGCTCATGGATGCAACCTTTGAGTCCCAGGTAACGTCTGAGGAATCAGGGGAGCTGGGAGAGGTGCCAAAACACTGACGTGGGAAATACTCTGTTCTGTTTTGTTCTGTTTTTTAAGATAAATGAAAGATTCTACAAAATATAATACAACAAAATCAACACTAGTCTTGGGTTAGCAAAAGAATGGGGTTGTGATTGTAGGAAAAATAATTGACAAATTTGAAAAGATGCACAACTTGACAAAGAAAAAAAGATAAAATGATAGTGAAATAATTCTCCCATCAAATTAAGGTAAGCAGAATAATGTCAGGTACTGGTGAGAATATTAAGAAATGGTTAATCCTGGGGCTGGAGCAGTTGGAGTACTTGCCTGGCATGTGCAAGGACTTGGGTTCAAACCCCAGCACCACATACACAACTAAGTGTCAGAGAAACAAAAACCAGATGAAAAAAATAGGTGGAGTTGATTCTCTCTTTCTCTCTCACACTCTGTTCCCCCCCCCATCTTTAAAGAAAGAAATGAATACCATATTTGGTTGATGGAAATATAAATTGATACAGCATTTGGGAGGTAATCTGACAGTATACCAATTAAAACTAAAAATGTTATATATTCTGTAATCAACATTTTCACTTCTCAGAAATGCTGGTACAAATGCAAAAGGTAGAATGAATAAATGTAGCACTAATTATAATTTTAAAAAATGAAAATAACCTAAGTGTTCATCAGTAGGGGGAGGTGACTGAGTAGACTGTGACCTTGAATGGGTGATTATATGACAGTTTAAAAGAGGGACAGATCTATCAGGAATTACCTTTAAGATGTCAAGGGGCAGGGGGGGAAGATACTTTTAGAACTGTGAGTATAGCCTGGGTTCATTTATGTGAAGCCCATGTATGTCTCATGTAATGCACAGAACCAGCTCCTGAAGAATTAAACCACAAACTAATTAAAAAATTACCTCTCTGGAAGAGGCTAAGAGGAGGAGGATAGGTGATAAGTTTACCAAATTTAGCAAATAAAATATAGAGTGCCCAGTTAATTTAAATTTCAGACAAACAAAAAAAAAAGAATTAAGTGTATGTCCCATGCAATATTTGGAATATGCTTATGTTAAAAATTGTTCGTTGTTTATCTGAAATTCCAATTTAACTGAAAGTCCCATATTTTATCTGGCAGTCCTAGTAGGTGGTACAGTAGAGTTTCAACTCTGCATTCAAGTTTTATGCTTTTTCATAACACAAATATATATCTATAGTCTTTGTATAATTGAAAATAAGATTCAGGTGTATATTAAAAAGATGTAATAAGCTCTAGGAGCTGACTTTGCTTCAGTGAAAAATGGTCCTCTGTTCCATTTTCTTATCGGGTAGCATTTGTTAAAGTAGTGGATTAAAGAATATTATAGCTTCAAAAGGTTTTTATTGAAAAAGGTGCTTTAATTTAGGATGCTCAGCATTAGCTATAGGGCCCACCATTTTGCTGTGTGGTAACTGAAGCTGAATGGATAAGTAAACTCTAGGTTGAAGCAGATTTCAGCCCAAAGAGAAGAAAAATAGCAGACTAATCAGCAACGCAGCTCTGGGAAACAATGGAGCCGCATTTTAATATTTTCATGGTGGGACTTGTTTTTAAAGTCAAATATTCTCCCCTTAATATTACCTTCTTTAATTTGTGTCATGTCCTATAATGATAAATACTGTTTTATTAAAGAGGACACTGTGGTTCAAGAAGTTGGAAGACCATATTTTTGTCAGTTTTCAGATGTTCCTTTTTTGTATATAATGCAGTGTCTTTGAAACTGGGACATGTTTTAGTGTAGGCACTTTCCCCAAGCACCAGTCATGACTCAGTTTCTGTAGCCTGCACGCATGCCTGGGAACTTGCAGAATTAGTCAGTGGCCTGAATGAAAATCCTAGATAGGAAAGTAGAGCTCTGATGCTCAATCATGATGCCACTGGAAGTACAAAAAAAAAAAAAATTGTGTGGGAATCACAGAGAGGGCAACTCTGAATAGAAAACAGAGTGAAACAGCAGAACTTTTGAGGATGAGGAGCTGGGAATATGTTGATCAAATTATTTCACTTAAATTTTAAGTTTTTATAAATGTTCAAGAATGATAGCAATAAAAGTTCTGATCTAACGAAGTCTGTAATAGTTCCTTTAATTTATATAATTAAATCTTTTAAAAGGTAAGAAAGTGTCGTACTGGAGCTGGAGTGGTGGCTCAACAGTTGCAGTGCTTGCCTGGCATGCGCAGGGATGCGGGTTCAAACCCCAGCACCACATGCACAACTGAGTGTTAAGAGAAACAAAGACTAGATGAATAAATAAAGTTGATTCACTCTTTATCTCTCTCACTCTTTATCTTTAAAAAAAAAGTGTTGTACCATGGTTTAATTGACAATCATTTTTTTCTCAATGGTACATTAAAATAGCTCTAAATCTTAAGATAGAAGATACTTTAGGTTCGATAAAATGGTTGCATTATTTAGCCTCTCAGTCATTTCACAGTGTATGCATTTACCAAAGCATTTACCAAAGCATTACATTGTACCCCAAAACATTACATTGTGTATATAAAAATACACATACACACACACACACACACACACATTTATCAATTACTAATAAAACAAAATAAAATACACAAAAGTATCCAAGGTTGTGCAGCAGGAAAATTAAGAGAACCCTGTCACTCATGCCCTGAATCACTGCGGTGAACTATAGGGTGATGGGGAGAGGACCATACACTTTTAATCTTACTCATAATTAACTTTTGACATTTTGTATTTTAAGAAATTGAGAATTTCTGTCGGTGGAGCTGCAGACTGGTACAGCACCTCTGGAAAGCAGTGTGGAGAATCCTCAAAAAACTAGGGATGAGCCCACCATATGACCCTGCTATTCCACTCCTGGGAATCTTTCCAGGGGAGTTAGAATCATCACATTATAGTGACACAGCAATATCTATGCTCATAGCAGCTCAATTTACTATTGCTAGGCTATGGAAACAACCCAGATGTCCCTCACTGGAAGAATGGATCCAAAAACTGTGGTACATTTATACCATGGAATATTACACAGCAATTAGAAACAATGATGTTGCAGCCTTTGAAGGTAAATGGATGGCTATGGAAGATATCATGCTGAGTAAAATCAGCTTAACCCAGAGAACTAAGGGTCGATTGTCTCCACTCATCTGTGGAGGTTGGGACTAGACCCTGGCCAGTGAGAAAGTTGGTCTATTATCATGTGTTAAGTCCAGATAAGATGTAATGCTAAACAACATAATCCTTTTTTAGAGATATTGTGGGAAGGGGAAGGGAGGGATAAGGGTGAGTAATTGGGGGGGGACACTCCTGGGGGTAATTGTAATATCCAGAATCTATACACATTTTATATTATTTTGTTAAAAACTTGTATGGTTGTTCAAAAATTAAAAATAAATAAAAAAGAAAGAAATTGAGAATTTATAGGGAATTAACAGTGATAAACACGTTGTATCGTTAACATTGTACTTCACCGCTGGCGGATGAAAGGGCTGATTGCTCCACGTCTTCCTCAGAACGTGGTGTTGTCAGCATAAACTGCCGTGAGGGTAGGCTGTGCTTTTAGTTTTCAGCTCCCTGATGAGTGTTGAGATTAAGAACATTTTTATAAGCTGCTGGGTATTTGGGTTTCCTCTTTTTTAAAGTGTCTGTTCACATTTTCCACCCATTTTTATACTTCAGGTTGAGTTTTTTTCTAATTGATTTGTAGGAGATCTTTCTATATTGTAGGTATAAGTCAAGTATATGCAGTGTGAAAATCTTCTTCTAATACATAGGAATTTAAATAGGATCTTTCCCTCTGCACCCGGGTAGAGCCCCAAACTGATGGTTTTACCATCACTTGGACCTCTCTTACTATAAAAACTTTAATAATGTCTAGAGGTAAAAGATTTCCCTAATGCCTTTTTTTTTAGCCTATTTTGGTGATTAACAATATGGAATTTAGCAACCCACACTAGTACACTAAAAAATTTTTTTAAGAGAGGGGACAGTGTGTGTGTGTGAGAGAGAGAGAAAGAGAGAGAGAGAGAAACAATTTTATTATTCCGTTTTTCATGTGGCTTTTATCACTTTGAGACTTCGTTGTGCTGCTGGGGTTCGAACTTGTGTACTCGTGCATGCCAGGCAAGCACCATAACTGTTGGGCCACCGCTCCAGCCCCATACACTAAAATATTTTTAACTGCTACTAAAAATATATGACAGAGAGTGAAGCCTGTTATCTAGGCTTATCAATATTAAAAACTTTCAATTTTCAGTGTATATTTTGTCTATTAAAAAAAAATACTGCTAATACAATTCCAGAAGAGAGGAGTGGTATAGTTGGGTCATATGGTGGTTCCATGCCTAGACTCTGAGGAGCCTCCATACTGGTTTCCATAGTGGCTGTACAAATTTACAGTGCCACCAACATCCGTTTTCTCCACATCCTCACCGGCATTTATCATTATATTCTTGATTGCTGCCTTTCTAACTAGAGTGAGATAAAAATCTCAGTGTAGTTTTGATTTGCATTTGTTTCCCTAATTGCTGAAGGTTTTGAACGTTTGTTCATATATGTGTTTACCATTTGTATTTCTTCTTTTGAGGAATGTCTGTTTAGTTCATTTGCCCATTTATTATTTGGTTTTTTTGGTAGTAAAATGTTTTGAGTTCTTTATATAATTTGAATGTTAATCCTCAAAAGACTGGTAATTCTAACATGCAAACAAAATAATACTGACAGAGAAAGGAGTGTGCCTTAGAGTGATATAGAACCCTGACCCTAATTTGATAAAAGAAAAGTGCACGCAGATGGAACTGAAGAACATCATGCTGAGTGAAATTAGTCAAGCTCAGAAAGTCGAGGGTCATGTGCTTTCTCTTGTGTGTGGAAGCCAGAGAGGAAAAAGGGAAAGAAAGGGTTGGGGGCATGAAAACAGAAAGGAGACAAGTAGAATACAGGAAAGGGAACGGGGCAGGGAAAGGAGGCAGGAAAGGAGAAATATTAGAGAACAATATTGACCAAATTATATTGTTATACTGTGTACATATACAAGTACATAACAACTAATCCCACTATTATGTCTAATTATAATGCACCAATAAAAATATGAAAAAAGAAAAATAAGAGCTTTAAAGGACAAAAAAATTTATCTTTCAAATGGCTGCTTGAAACTATACTGTAGACACATTGTGCTAATGTTTTCCATTACTGTAACAAAATACCTGGGGTAATCAACTTATACAGAGGAAAGGTTTATTTTGGCTCACAGTTTTGCAGATTATAGCCTGTGAGTGATTGACCCTGTTGCCCTGGTGAGGCAGCACATCTTGCCATGGAGTGTGTGGTGGAGTAAACTATGCACCTCATGGCAAACAAAAAGCAGAAGGATCAAGGAAGAAAATAAAATGGTGTCCCGCAAACACCTTCAAAGGCACACCCCCAAGGACCTAAAACCTCCTAGTAGTCCCTGCGTTTCAAAGTTTCCAGCATTTTCCAGTAGGGCCAAGGTGAACACTAAGCACTTAACACATGAGCCTTTGGGGAACACTTCAGTTCCCAACTAATAGACACATTATAATTCATTTAACTATTCCCTTATTGGCTGGTGTTTTACGTGTTTTCAGTATTTACTCTTTGAGCTGCGGTAACACTGAACCACATTTTAAATTTGTGCTGTTGGTTTTGTAGGGTGAATTCTTACAAGCGGAATTGCTGGGTTGTAACATAGTTTTAAAACTGGGTGTGTTTATTCCCTCATACTTAGTTCCTGCAGACGAAGGCCTGAGGAGCTAAGAAGGGCACAGATCTGTGTATCTGTGGCACCAGATAGAGAAGAGCCCAGGCCTCCGGGGGGTGGACTTGTTCTTGGAGTCTTCTCCACCATCTCCCACATCATGGGGCCAGGCACCAGTGTCCTCTGGCCTAGTACAGTGCCTGCCGCAAGAGCTGACACATGACACAGCTTAGAATGAACAAATGCATGAGTGTACAGTTACACATTTACTCTGAGTGTTAAATTGAATGATACATCCGAAAGCCCTGGAGAAACGAGTATATGCAGAGCGTCTACGATGCGCCTAAGTTTTTCTCAGCCTGCTCTCATTTTGGGGTCTCTTTTTAGCATCAAGGAAAGGACACATTAAGGTTACGGGAAAGTGGAATAAGCTCTGTGACAGAACAATGTTTTAGAGTGTTGTGTGGTTACAGAAGGGCCCACGTGGCTTGCTCTGTGAATGTGCGAATTGCCCTGGATTTCACCGACAGTTATTTATAGTAAGTCTTCAAAGATAAGTTGGAAGGAACCAGGCAGATAGGCTGTGTATTGGAAGATGCGTGTGTGTTGGAGGATAGCGTAATGGAGGGAGCATTCCAGGAAGAGGGAACAGCACTGCAAAGGAACAAAGATTTAATAGACTGTCACCTTCAGAGCTTAGTAAGAGGTTTGGGGGAACCGCTGAAAATGAAACAGAGGTAGTTAAAGATCGGATGATAAAGTGTCATAGGTAGCCATGTAAGTTTTACCTTTGTGTCAGAGGGAACATTAGGGGACTTTTGTATGATTCAGCTTTAAATTTTATAAATAGCACTTAGTCATCACTATGGAGAAAAGATTAAAGGTAAAGATACATAAATCTAAAGACAGGAGCTAACCGTGTTGGAACACTATTGCAGTAATCCAGGCAAGAGGTGCTGGCTACTTGATCCAGGCTGTGGAGAAGGGAGAGAAGGCCGCTTGTTTTTATTTGAGATTATAATGACCAGGACTTAATGACTGATTAAGTATGTGATTAGGAAGAAAGAAGGAACCTAAAATGTCATTTGGGTGGATAGTGGTGCTATTATACAAAGTAAATTCAGACTGAAGGATAGGCTTTGATAGGAGTGAAAACCCTATGTGGGTATTTTGGGACAGATTGAAATTAGCACTACTGTGAAACAGTCTAGAAAACAGCAGGAAGCACATCTTCACCAGTTTGCACATCTGGAGCTTGGGAGAAGTCCCAGCTGCCCTAACGAGCTGGGATATCTCAGAATATGACTAACATGAATGTTGAAGCCATGAATGATTAATGATGAGGATGAAGGCAGAATTTAGAACTTAAGAAATTATTGAGAAGCATAATGGCAAACGAAAGGAGATAGGGAATACAAATGAATGGTGATGTTTGTGGTAGTCCTAGTGGACAGCAGGAAAGGTAGCTTACCATTAGCTCCAGAGCAGGCAGTCCTGAAAGCCCAGATGAAATCGGAGACTGTGATGCGTGAGCTCTTCAGTCTCCTTGTTGCAAGGGGGCAAGGGGCAGTTTAGCAGCCTTGACTATAGGAGTTGACTGGGCAGAGGGCTCCGAGGTGAGGCCTTGGAGGACCAGGTTAGGGAGAAGTGGAAGATGACTTTGTTGTGCCTGGAAAGAGACCCAAAAAGTTGACTGTGAGCTTTAGGTAGGCCAGGAAAAGATTTGAAGGCAAAGGGGCACATTTAAGAAAACAACCAATTCAAGAAGTTACAGAGCACCTGCATTTTAGGGAAGGGAGTCCGTAAACCTCAGTAGCACCCAGTGCATGAGTGTGTCTATACCTGAAGGGCTGAACCACTTAACACTAAGATTTTCCCACCCACGGCAGTGTCTTTATCCCCTGAGCAATTCCTGTTGTGATGCCGGTGTTGACCTACTAAGTTCTTCTTTATAAAGTAATTGTTCTTTTTGTATCCATGTATCAATATGTTCCAACAAATCCCATTGTTATGCAGAACCATAACGTACCAATAAAAAATGTGGAAAGAGGGGAAAAAAAAGAACTGCCATCAGATTGCTAACCCAGGTCTCATTTTTGGTGCAGTAGCTAGCTCTTAAGTTCCATTTGGCCTAAAGAGCCCCCTTTCTTTGGCCTCCATGCCTTTCCTAACTAGATGTGACCACACAGATCCTCTCTGCAGATTGAAGAAGTTGTTAGTGCAAATCATATGGTCCTTCTCTCCCTGGGGATGCATGCGCTGCCACTGTCCTAGCAGGCTTCTGCTTCAACATTCAGGCCTTGCAACAAACAGGATAAAGTGTTCAAGTACCACCTCTTCAGAGTCCCCAAAAACAGCTGTGCACGCAGCTCTACCCCAAACAGATAACATGCACAGATATGTTTATGGGAGGAAGGCACGGGGACTCTCAGTGTGCTGTCTTCAGCCTCTCACCACTGCAAGGGGTTCTTTCCTTTTTCAGGGAAGAGGTACATTGTGGTAAGCAGTGTTTTATGAGCCACAATAAAAAATCCTTGTAAAGACCATTTTTTGACCAAATGAAGCTAAGTGTTCTTTTCACAGTCCTCCTTTGCTCCTCTCCCCCCTCTGCATTGGAATGCACACAGTTCACATTAATGGATAGCATAAGGAATAGTGTGACAAATTTTAGTTCTTATTTGTTAAGCTGGGAAAGCAACCAGAGTCGATTGTATAAGAAAGTTCATTAGCAATTTTTCCCTATTCAATAATGGCTTCTGTGTGTGTGTGTGTATGTATATGCATGTTAATTAACATTTTATATTACATTCTTATAGTGTATAGTTATTATCATATGAAACACTTGAAGGACATTTGAGGGAACTTCACAAATCGGAAGACCCATAGAAAAGTCTTTACAGATATAGATAAAAAGCAAGTTACAACCACCTTAGAAAGTTGGTTATTTAAAAAAAAAAAAAAAGCACCGTATAATACATTCAGTGAATAATAACATGATATCTAGGGATCCTTAAAGACCTAAAATGCTAGCAGTGTTTTAGACTTTCAAAATTAAGGTAACACATAATATTTGATTTAACGAAACTAATAGGTATTTTAAAGATTGTGTCCTTCGGTAGGTGTTCGATTTGAACACAGCTGGTTCGTTGATCTTAGTGCTGGGGTAGACGGGAGGCTGTACTGTTCTAATGTGAGTCTGAACTTGGAGCATTGCCAGATGCCATGGCTAATGGTGGGTGCCAGAGCCTCCTCTTGATTTAGTGGCACCAGTTCTAAACCCACTTCCCGTGCGAAGCTCACACGTAGTTTTTAGTCCTCACAACCTTGCTACAAGAGAGTGTTGCCCCCACTCCACAGATGAGGAAATTAAGGCCAGAGGCCGGAAGAAGGGAGGTTCAGTAACAAGCCCAAGGTCACCTAGTGTGAGGCATGGAGATAGAGCAGAGCCCTCAAAAGATGGCCTGTTATAGTTGACCCATGAGAACAAACATTGGCCTATTGCATTTGTCTCCTGATTGCCTTTCCCTTTGGGTTTTAGCTGTAATATTCTAGTTTGCGTCCATGCTCTCTTATGTCCAGAGTAAAATAACAGCCTCCTTATACCTCCCTCCATTCTGTGGGCTAAGGTATCAATAGCCACCTGCCATTCTTTGTTTTTACTTACCCACGGACTATAAGAAACTATAAGGTCCTTCACCTGCCCTACTATAAAGCAGTGTGGTGCCATTTAACAGTGTGCCCTCAGGATCCTGCCTGCTGGGGCCATGGCTGGTGTCTAAGCACATGCCCTCTCCAAGCTCATGCTGGTGTTGTCTCCACGTTAAACCTAAAACAAGCTCACTTCCTGATCAGCTTAAATGCTCCTTCTTCCTCTGTGCTCACTCAGTACCTGTAGCACTTACGCCATTTGTGGTCCTAGCTCCATACTGATTTGAAGTGTATGAGTACATGATTTTGCCTCCTCTCCCCTTTAAAATAAGAGCTTCTTGGGACTCTGTCTTCAAGTGCTTCTGTGTTGGTAGCATCAGTTAAAACAATGCCTTATACATGATAGAGATTTCTTAGTTCTTTTGAATCAAATGATAGCAGATTTATTATGTGTGTGCTTTACAATATGTGAAGTACCTAATTACATAATATCCTGCTTAATATGTTATATATAACCAGAACACCTTAGATTATAACTAGCAAGCAGCGGTTCATAACCAAAGCTAAATTTTACCCCTGAATCCAATCCCTTTTCTTTTAATCATCCTGACCTCAAAAGTGGAAATTTACATATCATCACATGCAGGTTATACATTTTTTTTTTAAATCTTTTTGGTTATGACACAACACCAGGATATACCTTGACATAATTTAAAAAGCATGGACCCCAACCTGCTCCCACTCAGTCCCTAGCACTTCCAGTAACACTGGAATAAAGGGTGCCTTGTGAAACACTCTGCTGTGAGGTTTTGAAATTAAAGTTTTATTGGAGCATTGAATAAATAGTCCAGTTCTGCATCCAAGTGAAGACTCAGGAAGAGTGATATGATCCCAGAATGCTGCACCTAGGCATGAGAGGAAATGAGACTTGTGTCATACCCCTGCCTGTGGACGTTACAGTGTGCTAAAATCCACGCCTCTTGTGGGGCAAGTCGCTTCTGAAATAGAGGAAACCTTAGAAAGGAAGCATCCTTCACTCTTTTTATTCCAAGCTTCAGTGTTCTTTTTAGGCTTTAACACACATAAGAAGATGTTTTAATGGTTGCTGGGTGTGAATACTGATTTGTATGTTGTGCCTCTTTGATCCCTATCCCCTAATCCAAACCTCCACTTTCTGATTCCTTTGGAGTTTTATTGCTCACTAGTATTTCTACTAGTGAGGAATCAGTGAATTCTTTTTAAGGTAACAACCTTTGTAAAGTTCATGACCATTTCCCATTTAGTTCAGGTCTCTCTTCCCTATGAAAAGTCATTGAACATTTATTGACACTCATTAATGCAATATACTGGAGGCCAGTAGATCTGGAGGAGAAGTGATTAAAGTATAACTCAGTATCCAGAGATGGGGCCATGGGGCAGTGAATGAGTGAAGAATGGAGGAAGTGCACTGAGGACCAGGAGGTAGGTGGGCTTTGTCTGAGGGGTTCGAGCAGGAGAACCTAATTTGATAGGATCAGGTTAGCACCTTAAAAAAAAAAAATACGCTAGAGGTTGAGGATTTAGCGCAGTGGCAGAGCACTTGCCTAGCAAGCTGAAGGCCCTGAGTTTGGCCCTTGGTCCTTGAAAACAAAAAAAGAGCAGGCTACCCAGAGAGTGAACAGTGGGGTTGGAAGAAAAGAGATCAGTGGAGAAATAATCAGTACAGTATATATGAAAAAGGGTAAGGACCCAAAGGACCCAGAGCCCCCACAGTGGGTGGGGGCTCAGGTGAAGGAATTATATGGAAAACATCACACAACTTTCCTAATGGAATTAGAAGCCTTGAATAAATGAAGAACCATACTATGTTCCAAAAAGTCTTTCCAAAAAGGAAAGACTCAATATTATGATTGTATTTGTCCTCCCCCAAAGTGTCTATTAATTTTAAAACTCGGTGAAAATACCAGAAAGATCTTTGAAAGACATGGGAATTCAGTAAAATAACCTTAAATTCAGTCCAGCAAAATAGCATGTAAGAATATCTTGAAATGTTTCATAAGTCATAGAAAGAGGAAACTTGCTATACTTAAATATTAAAATATATTCTGAATATTTAATAATTAAAAGAGAGAGGTGTTCTAAAGAGAGACAAACAGAGACAGAAGGATACATGTCCAGAAACAAATTCAAGTAATTTAGAACTTGATAAAAGTGGCATTTAAAATTGATGGTTGGGGGCTGAGAGCGGTGGCTCAGCGGTTACGGCGCTTGCCTGGCGTGGCCGAGGACACGAGTTCAAACACCAGCACCATGTACACAATGAAGTGTTGGAGCAGTGAAAGTCACATGAAAAACTAAAAAAATTTGATTCTCTCTTTTTCTCTCTCACTGTCCTTCTCTCTTTTTAAATAAATAAATAAATAAATAAATAAATAAAAATAAAATTGATGGGTGGGGCTGGAGCAGTGATTCAGTGGTTGGAGCACATGCACAGGGACAGGGTTCAAACCCCAGCACCACATACACAATTAAGTGCTGTAGAAACAAAGGCCAGATGAAAAAATAAATAAAATTGATTCTCCCTCTCTCTCCCCCCACCCTCTCTCTTTTAGAAAGCAGGACAGTGAGAGAGAGGAAAAGAGAGAATCAATTTTTTTTTAGCTTTTTTCATGTGGCTTTCGTTGCTCTGACACTTCATTGTGTTTGTGGTGCTGGGGTTTGAACCCACGTACTCGCCATGCCAGGCAAACACCATAACTGCTGAACCACCACTCCAACCCCTCTCTCTCTCTCTTTAAAAAAAAAAAAATTGATGGGAATTCAATAAGTGCTTAAAAACCTTTGGCTAAAGATAGTATTTAAATAAAAATCGAGTAGTACACAAGCATTAAAAATTGAGCAATAGATGTATTTTGCAAATCTATACGCAAATGAAATCAATATACGTTGTGATATGGAAAGGGAGTTACAAAATTCTGCACAATACTATTCCATTTATAAAACAAAGTAGCTGTTTATATGAGTTCTACTAGGTAGGTGGCAAAACTCATGTCCATCAGTAGATGAATAATAGATAAACAAAATATTACATATACATACACTGGAATATTATTCAGCCTTAAAAAGGAAGTTCTGAAACTTCAAAACATAGATGAAACATGAGGACTTTATGTGAAATGAAATGAACCACTGTAAAAGACAAATAGAGTATTTTCCTACATGTGTGTGGTATCCAGAGTAGTCAGATTCATAATAACAGAAAGTAGAATGGTGGTTGCCAGCGGCTAAGAGAGAAGAAAATGAAAAATCATGGTTTAACGGGCATAGAGTTTCAGTTTTGCAAAATGAGAAAGTTCTGGAGATTGGTTGCACAACAATGTGAATGTACTTAGTATTAAACATGTACTTTAAGTGGTCCAAGATGGTAAATCATGTTATGTGTATTTTACCAAAATTAAAACTACATGCATTGGTAATAAGAGATTTAAAAGACCCTGGGACTGGATTACTGTCAGTGGCCCTCTACTTTCTTCCCCATCATTGTCTGTACCTAGGCTCAGGAGACCTTTTCCTCTGTTCTATAACCATAGCCCCTACCTTAACTGATAGTTGTTATAAGTTTAATATTTAAAAATTCTTTTATATGTTTTAGACTGTAGGCTTCTCTAATACCCTTGTTAGGAAACCAACAAAACACTATGATGAAGGTATTTCTATGAAAAATTTGAAAACATTTGGAAAAAAACATGCCTTACAGGTTATAAGGAAAAAAAATAATGCTTATCCTGGCCTTCAAGTCGGTACATGCCTTGCTTTAAAAATTCTTTTTTAATTTTATTGAAGAGTTGTGGTGTTGTACAATCATAAATGCATTTGTAGTAACAATGTGATATGCCTCTGATCCTAATCCAGAATCACCCACACCCCAGTCTCTTGACTCTTCTATATTTCCTCCTATAACAGATATAAATGTCTTTATGTATGTGTGTGTGTTTATATACATAGCTATGATTATGCGTTTTCCAGAATTAAATGATTCCATAAGTATTATTTGGCTTCTCAGGGGGTAAAGAGTAAGCTAAATTATTGATGCTGCTGCCCAGGATCCCTCCCTATCATTCCTCCCTCCCTCCATAAGTGATTGCACATTTTTGGAACTAAAATTTTAATGATCTGAACGTATTACTCACATTAACTAGATACATCCAGATATCCAGAATTGTCCATTTGAAGACTAATATTTCTGCAATTTATGGTGCAAGTTGAGTGTTTTTAGTATCTTTAGGAACTAATCTATGTCATGTATTATGGGAAAACAGGACATCATGATGAATCTTTTTCCTATTAGAAAAGCTCGAGGTTTGTTTTTCGTTTGCTTGTTTGTTTTGGATTTAGAGAAATAAGAGGGTTTGAGCTCTAGAACACCTAAAAGAATGGTTATGACATTGAAGATTTCCAGTACTCAGACTGAAGTCCAGAAATTTTGGGGAGAATTGCCAAGGACTGAGCCCCACCTAAAAATCACTCCCAAGTGAAACCTCACTCCAGATGATGTCTTGTTGGAACACGCTGCCAGGGCACGTGCTTTAGAAAGACGGGGCCCCAGGGGACTTCATCACAGGTGTGACTCGGTGTTCAGACCTTGTGTACCAGATGTGCTAGGCAACCTCACAAGGGAAGCTCTTAAACCTGCATTTAACTTAAAGAGTTTGAATTGGCATCATCTCCAGTTTCGTTGCATTGCATCATCACTTGGGTTACTGCGAAGTATGTTGAGTCTTCTATAGGACGGATTAATTTAGATTAAAATCTGGAGGAGCTAATTTAAAAGTATGTCTCATGATACCATGAATTGAGATAGAGCGGATAACTAGCTCAAGTAGAGAACCCTTTGAAATGTGTTTGATCAAAACGCTTGTGATTCTGAAGCAAAAGTGTTTTTTCTTTCTTGTTTAATGTTTTAGTTCTCTCATTCATATCATTCGCTGGAATTGGGACCAGGGTTCAAAATGGTAGCTCTTATATAAGAACAATTCATATCTCTAGGCATCGCTAACAGTTAGTGCAATCATGTGGACTCAGACTGCTTAACCCGCATTTGGATATGATGTTATTTTAATCTACTCCAGCCTTTAAACAAAGGAGAACGAGATGTGCAGTGTAAGTGCTAAAGCAACAAAATTAAAAACCAAATAATAATGATTATGGGGTATCCCAAGGAGGAAAACTACACAGCCATTAAAAATCACATTGTATGAAAAAGTTATACATAGAAGAATTATATTGATATGGAAAAAAGTTCACAATAAATTGTTAGTTGTTTTTAAAAGGCCACAAAATAAAGGATTTCAAATAACCATTTTTATTTAAATATAATATATATTTTTATTCATACAAAATGATGCTATATGTAATTTTTAAAAGGCAGACTAGATAGACCCTTAAAAATGGTTATTTAATAGTGAAGTTTTCTGTTCTGACAACTCAAATTTCAAGTGATTTTTTTCTCCTCTTCTTGATTTATAGGTTTCTGCTTCAAGCATGTGCATATTCATTTTATCAATTTATAATTAAGAAATGTAATATGTACTATATTAATATTCAAATAAAAGCAACACACACTTAATTTTTATGTAATTCAGACTTTTATAAATTTAGATGGGTCTTTAATTAGTTTAAAATTTTCAATTTCACACTGCTAATCGGATGCTTGAATTGAAAACTTCAGCCTGTGCCAAACAGATTTATTTGCTGTGCTATTTTAAATGGGTGGTTCTTAGTGTATAGAAGGCTAAAGATGATGAGCCAGCATGACATGGCTTTAGGTTAGTCATGCTTTTTAAAATCCAGTGCTTACAAGTTGTGTGCATGTGTTTCCAATAAAGGCTCATTTACCACAGCAGAAGATGGCTTCTTTAGCATTCTGTGCTTCATTTTCACACTCCTGTTTATTCGCTGCAAGCTGTGTGACCTGCACTGGTTCTCACGTCTCGAAAGACCATGCTGGCCAGCACAGCCTGCGCCAGGGTTGTCACCTTCAGAAACTAGGAAGACGTCCCTGCCAGCCCATAAGATTCATTCAGGGGGGTCTCACACATGATTCCCACGCACCTGTCTCATTGTGTGCCTCCTTGAAGTGCTTTAGCCATACTGACTTTGAAGCACTGGCCATGTATACATATGTACATATTTGTGTGTGAATCTCTCTCCCCAAGGAAATGGGATGCTAACCATGGCGGTAATCATCCTAATAATTACCATCTGTTAGATGCATACCCTGTGCCAGAAGCTGCACCCCTACTTTGCATACATTACTTCATTAAAAACTTGGAGGATTATGGAAAGTAAATGCCATCTTCTTCATTCGATAAATGGAAAAACGAAGGCTTTGGTGTTAAACAGGCTAGGATATGAAGACAGAACTTTCAGTTCTAGAGGAAGAACCAAAAGTGGAAACCATAACCAATAAGTCTTTCGTGATGCAAGGGTTCAGTGGCGCAGCTGATGAACGAGCGCCTCCTCACAGCTCCTTCAGCTCTGGAGTCCAGGATACGCCTTAGTCGTTCTTCCACCCCTTGTATAAACAAAATAGCTCTGTCTTCCCTGTGTACAGCATTCTCACGGTGCTGAGCCGTTTAGTAAAAGTCCAGATTTCAAAGGGCTCTGATAATCTGCTCAGTGTCTTAAATTCCTACTTCCAGACACAGTTTCTGAGTTTTACATCTTGTGTCTTATATTATTGAACCTAAAATTTAAAAAAAAAATCTGATGCTGTTTAATTTTCTGAATGCCTCCCTCCCTCTTCCATGCTGGTTAAAAATGACAGCAATAACAGCAGTCTTTTTTTTTTTTTAAGAGAGAAGGACAGTGATAGAGAGAGAGGGAGACACAGAGAGTCAATTTTTATTGAGTTTTTCACATGGCCTTCGTTGCTCTGACACCTAGTTGTGTACGTGGGTGCTGGGGTTTGAACTCGTGTACTCGCACGTGCAAGGCATTCACCATAACTGCCAAGCCACCACTCCAGCGCCATGTAATTTGTTTTTAAAGGGGGGGACAGTGGGAAAGAGAGAGAATCAATTTTATTTAGTTTTTCACGTTGTTTTTGTTGCTCTGACAGTGTACATGGTGCTGGGGTTTGAACCAGTGTCCTTCCACACGTGAAGCAGGTAACATAACCGCTGAGCCACTGCTCCAGCCCCAGCAGTCATTTGTTGGATGTTTACTGTCGTGCTAAGTGCTGTATAAACAGTGACCCTCTGAGTTAGGTTTTGTTACTTTCCCATTTTACAGATAGAAACACTTGAGACTCCAAGAGATTAAAGAGCTTGCATCGTTTTGCATTCTCTTTCAGTCGTTGATCTAATAAAACTGCATGGAAGATTTGTAGCCAGTTTTTCTGGATTCTGGTTTGAATGAAAACTCTGTCTCTTCTTGCTACTGTTGTGACTTTGGGCCAATTACCTAACCTACTTCTGTGTACCAGTTTCTTGACCTGTAAAATGGGGTGATAAGATTGTTTACCTCAGTGCTGTGATATGGATTAAATGAATTTCTAAATAGAAGATGCTTAGAAGAGTGCTTAACAGATAGTGACTGCTTAGTGTTAGGCATATAAAAATTATAATCACCATTAATAATATTGTTAATATTAACCAGGTTTTAAATGTTGAAATAACATTTAAACACTTGCCTCCCCAGAATTCACCAGCTTGGTGTACACCTTTCCACAGTATTTCCTGTGCCACTGAAAGCAATTTTTAATTGCCCTTTCATTAACAAAATATAGGTTGAGAGAAAATTTTTATGGTATCCTAGTGAATGGGAAAATAGAGAGGAAAGTAGACCAGTTCATTCATTCTACTAATATTTGTCAAATGTCTGCTTTGTGCCAAGCACTTGACAGAATCCTGGGGATTTAGTGCAGATATGGTGCATGTTGAATTTATTTTGAGCATTTATTGATGTTGTGTTTTGTTTTTATTTAGGATATGATGTTTCAGCTTCTCCGAGGTCTGGACTTTCTTCATTCTCATCGAGTCGTACATCGGGATCTAAAACCACAGAACATTCTGGTGACCAGCAGTGGACAAATAAAATTGGCTGACTTTGGCCTTGCCCGCATTTATAGTTTTCAGATGGCTCTTACCTCAGTGGTGAGTAAGAGAATGGTCCTTTCATTAAATTATTTTTCTTGTTTCAAATGATAAAGTGCCCTCTTCCGAGCTCCTGATGTTACTACTGCCTGTGGTTAGTTGATGGACAGAATGTCTTTGCACAGTTTTAGATAGCAGTGGGAAGAGGAAAGCATTCCACTTCAGCTACAGACACATCTGGGCTGGTGTATTGTGGAAGGACCCATTGCAGAAATAGCTTGTTGCATCTTAGCCACTAGAAAAGAATCAGTTATAAGTTTCTAAATACTTTTTGCCATAACCACTGTTTTCAGTATATAATGATGAGCTCAAGGTCAGGGAAGAGAAAGTACCAGGAGTGTTGAACTGTTTGCAGCATCCTGACTTGAGAAGAAGCAGGAGTACCAACGCAGGTATGTTAAAGCACTCCTGAAGGTGAGGGTGCTGAATGTGAAGAAGAAAGAAATTGACTGAACTTGGATGGCCCTCCAACGAGTCAACCTGCCCTGCCCTGCTGGGTCTGAGCCAGAATAGACTGTAGTACCCAAAGGCTCTGTTTTTGGCAAAAAATGGCAATTATAATATCCTGTTCTTTGTCTCATTCAGATGCAAAAGCTTAGTAATGACTTTGGTTAGCTTCTATTTCTCTTTGTAATTCATTGTTTTCAAGATGAATTTTTTAAAATTCTGTACCCAAACTATAAAAAAAAAAAAAAGAAAAACCCAACTTGGAGATAGGTTTTAATAACCCCTTTCTTTGAAAGATCTGTTTAATATACAGTGAAGTCATGCATAGATAGAAAGAGCCAGGGAATGTCTCCTTGCTGCGCTGCTTTTATTGGAGCAGTGGGTTGATGCAGATCCCTTCGATTTGATAAAGACTATGATAATGTTGCCCTCAAGACTGGGGATGTTTCAGTGGTAGAGTATTTGCCTAGCATGAGTAAGGGAGGGAAGAAGTAAAGAGGGAAGAAGGATACCCTCAAATGTGCTAAAAGGTTCTCAATCAGGAGCAGCACTGCCCTTGGTGGGGGACATTGTTGAGAAATACGTGCTAGCATCTTTGGTCACCACAGTGACTTAAGGAATGGGACAGGCTGCTTCTGGCGTTTAGTTTTGATGCTTTAAGAAAGCAAACATTCTCTAAAACAGCAACAAAATTTTTCCTCAAGTTCCTGTATTTCTTCAGCTGAGAAGTAGAAATACGGGAGAGAAGTTGGAAAGTTTCTGAGACAGGTTACTTGCCTTAGGGAAAATTCCAATTTGCAAAAGGATTCTGCATCCTCGCTTCCCCTACTCAAAATGGGAATACTACAACCTTCCCTTGTAGAACTCCTTATTTTCCCAGCATTAGTACTTTGCCTGAGGCATCAGGATTTCTACAGAGGACCCCTTTAAATATGTTGCCTTTGTTGAAAGATAAATCCTACTTGTTTCCTCTTTGCCCAGCATACTCCAGTACTTTTGAGAAGATAAGGCACCTGTCCCAGTTGATGTTTAAAGGCTAGGTCTCCACTTTGGGTGGGGTCAAGCAAGCCTTTCAGTTCTTACAAAATCAGACCAGAAAGGGCGGGGTCTGTGTGTTTCCCCAGTGGAAAGGGTGAGGTAGGCTTTGGGCTTCCCTAGGAAGTTGCTGCACATGTTGTTTTGGGGCCCTGGGGAGAGGCTTGAATAGACTTTGTGATCAGGACAATCATCAGGGTAGCAGATGAAGGAACTGGCCTCCTTGGGTACATTAATTGAGGGAAGGACGAGCTGCAACTAAGCCGGACACTACTTTAATCCCCCCAAGTGGGCACTAATAACCATAAATAAAAACAGGAAACTCAGTGGGTTTTATTTTGATTGTTTTTTTTCTTTTTGCTTGTTAAATTTGGGGAATGATAGCCCAGCTTGTGCGTAACATCAATTAACATTCCATTCATGCTGAAATTGATATGTTTAAACAGGAAAATGTAAAATGTAGACAAATTATTTCTTATTCAAAGCAAAGGGGAAAGGCAAGCATAAATACATGGTTTTTCAGTACCTAGTGTGTATGGTATGCTCTGTATTTCCTGTGGCAACATAAGTTAACGATGTTAGCAGCTGGGAGAGACTTGATTTTGAAGAGTGATAGCGGGAATTGAATGGCAATAATATTAAAAGGTACGTTTCCTATAGGTTGCTGCATTTAAAAGTTTTCCCACTATATTATGTTTTTTTCTACTTAAAGGAAAAATTCATTTAATATAATGATGCTTTGATTTACATACACATGGTAACACATAAAAACTTAAAATCATAGTTTTTCAAACGGAGCTGGTATGTGTATTTTTAGTATCTCTTGAAAAGACCACACTCCACTCCCTGGAAATGCACTTTTTTCAATAGGTTATGTCATATGGGACCTGGAAATCAACTTAATTTGTGGATGTTTAATGAATTAAAAGTTAACTGATTCAGAACTAACATCTTATGGCCATGAGAAATGCTCAAATATTACTTCTCTTTCAATGCCAGATTCACATGTCTCTTTCTGGTATCGAAGCAGAAATTGAGCCCTGTTTTCTCCTTCATTGTCTCTAGAGTGACATCTTATTATTTATTGTCTTTTGTACTACTGCTTTCTGTCTTTTTATTTTAGGGTTTTATTTATCAGGCTGTAAATTCTGTGAAAGAGGAAGCCATATCTTTTTCAGCCTTCTTTATTTTGTTTTTTGTTTTAAGAGAGAGAGATTGAGAGAATGAGAGAATCAGCTTTAATTAGATTTTCATCTGGCCTGTTTCTCTGAGACTTAGTTGTATATGTGGTGCTGGGGTTTGAACCCCAGTCCTCATGCATGCCAGGCAAGCACTCCAACTACTGAGCCACTGCTCCAGCCCAGGCCTTGTTTATTTCAATAGGCTTTCTGGAAATATTTTTTAATGAATAAACTAACAAATGCTGATGTGTAGATAGAAGTAGTTAAGTCATAATATAAATGGGGAAGACGTTACTTAAACAATATTCCTGTAGAGCTGGTGATACTAAACCAGAGGACTTACTAGAGCAAATACCTTAAAAATGTCTGAATCCATTTTGCTCTTTAGTCCTGATTAAGCTCATTGGCAGGTATCTGTTTTCAAAGTCAGGAAAACTACATGTTGTAGCTCAGTTTCATGTTAGAGGTGAAAGAATGACTTGAATCCAAGTTCACAGTTTGTGCTTTATATTGATGGTAATCCTCTCTGCTGCCTCATGAAAGAATTACCTGCATGAATTTAACTTTAATCCAGAACAGAAAGCTATAGAGATACAAAAATGTGGCATTACTATAATTCCAGAAGAGCTTTCATATTCTTCACAGATAATAATCTTCTCCAAATGAAAGAATGGGTGCATTATTAGACAGCTTTTTTCTATCAAGTTGTCTAGCTAGCTAGCTATGTTAATATATATGTATTTATATAATACATGGAATTTCTATGTGCGCCATTGACAATAGCTTGTTTTCTTATGGTCTTTCTACAAGCTTCAGACTGTTCTCACATATAACCTAGATCTTCAAGGGGACAGTTCTGTCAGTCTTGCCTGATAGAACCGGAATAGCTTCCCCATAATTTCTGAACCAGTATGTTCTATGCCAGCATTCAAGAAGAGGCATCTTTTCTGATTTGAGAAATTAGCTGTTCTAGAAAAATGAGATTTTCTGCTGCTAGGACATAACACTTTCTGTTCTGATCTTCATTATTTAACATTTTCAATGAAAATATTTCTGTTGTTCCTTTCATAAATGCAATATATTCAATATGTTGGCCATTTGACCAATCATGGTAAGTCTGGACTGTAGTTTTAGCTGTTGGTTGTGTGTAACCTAAGGCCAAATGACTTCTCTGGTCCCCACCTGATTAGTTGGGGGTCTAATCTCTAGGGTTAAGTGCTCTTTAGATGCTTAACTTTTAGAAGAACAGTAACTGAACTGGGCTGTCTCCAGTATGACTTTCAGATGTCTAGGGGATTTTATATTCTTGGTACTCAGTATACAGTCATGCATGTACTTGTACCCATACAGAATAAAGATACATACTATTTTTTTTAAGTCTGAAGGATTAAAATGTGTTTTGCAATAGTGTATGCCTTATACCCAGGCAGGACCGTCCCCTGACCTGGGTCTCATGCTGTAGATGAGACTGTGCTAACTCTTGCTTCAGCCTCATCTCCCTTCACAGGGCACAGAACCCAGTGTGCCAAGGAAACATGTCCAAGACCTCCATCCTATTTCCAGGACATTGAAAATTCATGACTACATGGGAGCTCCATGAGCTCATCATTCCTCCTAATAAAAGATTTTGCTGTTTCTGTGTTTACCCTAAGCCTAGGGACAGGTGTTTGGAAGCCTATGGCAGAGCCTGGATATGGGGGCTGGAGCTCCTGAAACATACCCATGAAGTCCCTTGTGGTTCAAGAAAAAGCTACAAGTGTGAAGAGAAGTGTGGCTCATTATACCTAGCCCTGATGTGGGTTATTTTTATCAGAAAAGTCTCTCCAAATTCCTGAAAAATGAACTTCTGTCACCTACACTGAACTATTGTATTTGCAGAAAACCAGAGAACCAGTTGCATGGAAATGAAGTACAAGAATTGTGACTCATTTGCTTCTATAATTTCTGTGGCAAAAGTGTTTCAAGAATATACCCATATTGAATAGAATGACTGTTAAGATTCCTAAAATTGTATTTAAAGTCATCCTAAAGTCAGCATTTGTAAGTATTTCCCATGGTAGTGTATGGTACCAGCACATTTTTTTGTCTGTCAAGATAAATCAAGACCAACCACTCATCTGGCACTTTTAGTCCTACATGAGAGTGTGCCCAGGTCTGTCAGAAATTGTCTCAGAGCAGAGCCAGGGACTTACTAGTAGCTCCAGTGAGGCCCCTGATGATCATGAAGCCCTGTGATCCGCAGCTCAGGGAGGGAGCAGTCTTCTCTGTTTAGGATGTGAAAATCATCTTTTCTTTTTTTTTCCTAAACCTAATTATACAGCATTCAGGATGATCCTGTTGCCACTGGATTTGTTGGTTTAAGAACTCTGTATCAACCATCTCATTTTGGAAATGGGAAATGGAGACTCAAATCAAATTAAATCTACGGTCACCAAATAGATTGTAAAGGACTGGGAGAACTCTGATGTTCATATTCCAGCTCTCACCCATGATTCCTCACTTTCCTTTTCTTCCCACCAAAGGCTTCAGTACCTCAAAAAATATCAAAGTGTTCTTTGTAACTCTCAGGTTCTATAAAGGTATATAGAGGTTCCAAAAATGTTCAAGAGTCCATTTTTTTAATTAGTTTTTTTCTTATTAAAATTGTAATTAACTGGGCTGGAGCGTTGGCTCAGCAGTTTCAGCGCTTGCTGGCAAGCACGAGGACCAGGGTTCAAACCCCAGCACCACATACACAACTAAGTGTTGGAGCAACTAAGGCCATGTGAAAAACTAAAAGTTTCTCTCTTTCTCTATCTCTCTCACTGTCCCTCTCTCTTTAAAAAAAAAAATTGTAATTAAGAAACAACTATTTGAGGTCAAATTTTGACACAGTGGGGAACACTGAGGCGTGAACTGGTGCCTCCCTGGTTTACTTTTTTTATGTAGACTTCAGAATAAAACTTCTGACATATTTGTGCACCTAAATATTTTGTACATGTATTTTTGCTAAGGAAAAATTAAGCATTCTCTTAGTTCACTCCTGTGCATCTAGACCTTACAATGATGACCCAACTGCATCATGACAGGGTGCAAATTGTGCTCTACTCACTGTACAAGAGACTTTTAGGTGTTTTTATACCCAGATATGATTGCCAGTGCCCACAATAAGGACCAGTCACTTCCCAGGACAGTCACCATAAAGCTACATGTGGATAGAAAGATGTCTACACCCTAAAATAAGGTCATTCTTTTGGGACCTCACCTAACTTCACCTTCTGAAGTGAATTCCAGGATTGGCCTGCCTTAAACTCATTCTTTCTCTGGACTAAATAGTGTTCCTGTCACTTCCTAGTGTATTTTTAGGACCTTTATACAATCATTCAGTGCTCATTATTAAATTAGCATTTTTTCTTCAAATCTGTATGCCTAACACCTAGTTAGGGGGAATGTTCCACCTTGCACCATAATGAAAGAATGGGAATATTCTCCTGTCTTTTTAGTGACTTAATTCTCTGTAGTTATTCTCTGAATTATGTTCCTCTTGTGCAAAGGCTTTTTGCCCACATCGTCTTGGCTTTTATAAAAAGTGTTTTTGGGTCTGGAGCAGTGGCTCAGCAGTTCTGGTGCTTGCCTGGCATGAGCAAGGACGCATGTCAAACGCCAGCACCATGTACACGCTGAAGTGTTGGAACAGCGAAAAACCACATGAAAAGCTAAATAAAAAAAATTATTCTGTCTCTCTCTTTCTCTCAAAAAAAAAAAAAGTTTTTGTGTCCTGAAAACATCTTTCCTGTATAGAAATCAACAAAGACAATATATAAATAATAAACCTGGTGAGACTGTTAGACAGTTGTACAGAGTGCAAAAATCATTTGGGGTTTTTAAAAGTGGAACTGGTAAGATTCTAAAGATTGCTTTATAAGGTCATTAATTTATTTAATACCATAAGTGTTACAAAATTTGAACTACGTACATTCCCCTTTTTAGGCCTCTGACAATGGGTGGCTTCTTATTCTAACCAACCTCAGTGTTGGTAGCATTTAGCAAACACTAAAGGAACTTTTTAGATTTAGACAAAAACTTTCTGATAAGCCCAGGGGAGAAAATGAATGAAATGGAGTGGTGGCTTTCAGTCAACAAATTATTGCTGATCGCTTTCCATTATCAGAGAACATACGAAAGGATGGTGAACAAAAAATGGACAAGGTGATTGCTCTTGAAGAGCTTAACAAGCAAAATGATAGATCTGAATAAAATCACCACCCAAAGGAAAGTATAGTTAGAAACAGAGGTAAGCGCAGTGAAGGACAGGCACACCGTCTGAGGCCATAGGACTCAGGAGCCTGGGAGGCTGGGGTCAGGGCAGCCCTGGCTGCACCCCTTGCCGGACCGGAGGTCACGGAGGTCTCCAGCATCCTCCTTTCAGACCGGTCTGGATGCAGGCCACTCAGATGTGCACATCATGCCATCTGTACCTGTTTTCTGTGCGTGGTTTGGAATAGCTCATCGTAGGGCGCCCCGTTGGCACTACCAAGTGGCAGAGTGAAGCAGAACCACAGATTGGAGAACAATGTCATCTTTCACAGGAGAGAGTAAATTGTGTATGCTTGTTTCCTCTTCATGCATGTTGCATTGACTGTGGAGACCTGGCAGGGTTTGTGCTTCAGCTTGGGCCTCCGAGTTGCTCCCACAGAAGCCTCCAAGGGCTGCCAGTGCGCACTGAATAAATCACACCAAGAGCATTACAGGAGGAAAATGGAAAAACCCAAAGCCCTGTCGCCCCAGCACCTCAGCGAAAGTGCAGGACACACCTCGGAAGCAGGAAAGGCTCCTGAACTCCCTCCCTGCTAACATCTTGCCATGACACAACCAAGTCTGTTTTGTTAAAAACTTCCAGTTGCCAGTACATATTTCATAGTTAACAATGGAGTGTTTGTGACCGTTTCGTTTTCACTTTCACCACGAGGGAAGTGGTACACAATGGGGGCAGTGCGCAGGGCTGGGAACAGGACACGTTTTCTGCAGGATTCCCAGGGCTGGGTACGTGGAAAATGCCAGAGCCAAAACAAACACAGGGACCCATCCAGATCCTCTGTGGCTCATTCTCAGTGGTAATAACCCGCGTCTTGAGTTACCATCCGATAGGTTAGCTCTGCCTCCGCAGTGAAGGCAGACACTGATGGCCACTGTGAGATTCATTCCCGTGTGGCAGGAGAGAGCATTCCATACTGTCCAGAACGCCGCTGCGGGCGCCTGTGCAGACATGCGGGTATCCCACTCCACCAGCTGTATTTGGGAGGTGAATCCAATGACTGCCCTCCTTGTATATAAAAGATAGCCATTCATCTGACTCACCTAATTCTAGCTCCTTCACAAGTGGTCAGTGTTGTGAATTAGTTCTGGATGAAAGCAGTTTAACTGTAATGCTACTGCCGGGAGGATGTTTTCCTGAGGAAAAGGACTGCGTGTTCCTCTCTTCCTCTGTACACGTTCATCCTGCTTGTCCTATGGGTGTGGTGTACAGAGGGGCTAAGTTGTCATACACAATCGCTGTGGTGCCCTTCAAATCTCAGATGCCTGAGGCCAAATTTAAACGTAAAGATCAATTTTAAATTTAAACGTAAAGACCATTTGGTCTGAGGGTTGACAAGACCAAATGCTATAGAAAGGTTTAACAAAGTACAGGTTTCTCACGGATCCAGAAGATGACAAAATATTGTTTCCTCTTATCTTTAACATTCGTATGGGAATAATACACTTTCTGTGCTGGGTCCTGAGCAACTCTGAGGAACTGCAGTTAACAAGATAACCCCATCTCCTAATTGGTTTAATGCAAGCATCATATTATTTTCATACTCAGACTAGGGAGGCATTGTCCTTGGAATGAACTTGAAACAGTGCTTCTATAGCTTGAATTTTGTGAGAACTTCTTGTGTTTTACACCTGTCACTACTGCCTTGTTGAAGGGGAACATGCCATATCTTCATTTTGCTTGGGCTTCAGTAATCTCATAGGATAAATTGCTAAGTCAGGGTTTGTCATTGAAATTCCATGATGTTGGACATACCCTCTTTTAATCCATTTAATCCAAATTGTATATTATTCTACTGTTTCCCAAAGTACCCTCCTTGCACTTGGGAAGCACTTGAGAAATACCGTGACTGAATGAATGAATCCTCAGCATTCTCTAGAACCCAAAGAATGAATTCCAAATTACAGCATGGCATACAAAGTTTTCTGTCTTTCTCTGCTTTTCTTTTCTTTTCTTCCTTTCTTCATTCAGTCCAGCCCCAACCTTCCTTTTTTTGTTTTCTTGTCACATCTGTACGAAGACCACCCCCAAGCATATAAACTCATCACTTGTCACTTAACACCATCAAATGTTTTATTCTCTCTGAACTTGTTTCACAACTCCCTGCTTTCACAAATGAATCCATGAATGAATTTCCTACTCGGTTTTCCACGTTACTGGTTGGTATCATTGCATTAGCAATTATAAGCATCCGAAGTTTGTTTCTACTTGTTTTACGTGCAGCTTTCAGCTGCTCCAAAGGAGTGACATTTACTCCTTGAATGTGTCTGGGTAGCCATTTCTAACCTTCAGATAATTGCTTCTGTCTTTTATCCCACCTTCTTCAAGATCACAACCCTCCTTCTACCTCCCCAAGTTGTACATGTTTATTCTCTGATGATGTGCTTTATTTAAAAATTAGGATTTTTGGCATCTTTGGAAGAACCATAGTGTCTCAGAAAGGATTAAAAATGTCTGCACTGTATTTTATTTTACTTATTTAATGTAGTCCATTTGGGTCCTTGAGAAGATTTGCTTCTGTTAATATATATAGGTCTTTCCAAAAATTAAGGTCAAACTTCTAAATGATTATTTTGTAAAGCTGCATTTTCTGTCTAATTTTATTGACTTGATTGCTACTTTTCCTAATTTGTTTCTAAATTATAGCCTTTGGGCCACTGAGCCCTGCCTTTTATTGTGCCTGCTTTTCGCTTTTCTCTTCTCTGGGGATTGAAACTCAGAATGAGTGATCTTGTTGCACCCAGCATCTGAAAGGATACTGATGATTTTTAAATCCCTCATAAATGTGAATGTTAAAGTTGACAGTTGGCCGTGGAAGAATAATATAATCTACCTTCAAGTCTCAAGGAAACACCCAAATGAAAGAAGGGGAAAGCGTAGGAGAATTTACTTTAGTACTGCTCATATATTTATTTTGAAGGCTTGGCAGTATCTAAAAATGAGACTGTAAATTTAACAGCTCAACCATAAAAACCCCAAAATAAGGAATAAAAAGTTGTATGACTTCTAGGTTTGGATGCTAATGTAAAATTCCAAATTTTAGTTTCTTCTGCTATCTTAATTTCTAAATCCATCCTTACTTTTGTTTTTGTTTTTGTTTTTCTCATTTTTATTTTGATTAATTACTTCTTAAAGGTTACCAATGCTTCAAAATGTATAGAAGTGTTTTCTGAATCCTTGGCTGATGTACTTCACTTAATAGATTTCATGATGACATTAAAAACTGTCTGCACCTTATGTAACGCTGGGCAATTTCAATGAGGTAGGGACCGCACATGGTATCAGTTCTTGTGGGAAAATATGCTTCAGTGGCTTACTGGCACTGGTTTTGGAATGTGGCATTTAAAAGTACCTTTTTACAGTGGGAAAGAATTCTGTCAAGAATAAACAGTCTGACCTTGTTAAATGGGTCAAAGTCTGTCTATAACTTAGTTCCAGAAAACTAGCTTTTATAGTTTAGAAGGAGCAGATGAGAAAAAAATACAACTGAAACTTTTGGAAAGAATTGAAAATAATTACTATCAAAAATGTAAAGCAGGTTCCCAGAATGATGGTCTTCATATACAGTCATGACTGTCTCTTTACCTGAGCAGAAAACCCCAGTTTTGCAGAGTGGAAGACGACAGTGAGAAGCATCAGATTTTCTTTTTCCTGGAAAGAGAGACTGGCTTATAGAAGGGCGCAGTGACAGCAGCCATGCTGCATGGCCACCGTGGGAAGCCAGGAGTGCAGGTTGCCAGTGACTCTCCACTGCCACAAGTCTTACACGTTGCACTGTGGAATGCAGCAGTCCTTCCTGACCTCCCCTGCCATTCCTGCTTCTCCACCCTCTCCCAGCCCATCCACACACCCCATTATGTGGCCATGCAGACCTTTTCCTGCCTGAGACAGCATGCCAGTAGATTCCGTGCCTCCATGCCGATAGACATTCTTTCTCTCTGCTTAGGTTGCCTTTCCTCTTCTCAGCCTGAGAACCTGTTCTTCAAAACTGAAACAGCCTCGCTGAAGCCCACCTGATTCCTGAGATAGCTGGGCACGTCTCGAAGGCGTGCTTTGGATTCGCCTGTAGTGTAGTAGCTCTGCTGAGAGTGTTCCCATTCCATTTGGCATTGGTCATTCATTTTTAAAAGTTAATATTGTGATTACACTTTTCAGCATCTACAGTAACGCACAGGCCCGTGTAGGTGCTTTGTGAGCGTTTGTAGAATATATGTGTGTGTGATGAAACAGGAGGTTTCTGGGTGGAGGAGTGGAAGGAGCTGAGCTCAGAAAGAATGGCTTCCCCTCAACATTGGCTTCCCTGAGAGGGGCTATTACAGCTTCCATCTGCATCTGTCTAGAAATTTCAGCCTCAGGAATCCAACTTGTTTTGTTAGTTATGTTCATTGATAATATCTGGCATTCATATTTAGAGTATATTTTAAAACCAAAATTGGATGCATGACTAGTTGGTTGGTTGGATATTGTTACAGAGTTTACCAGAGCTCAGTGATACTAGTTCTAATCACAACCAATATTTTTTTAAAGAGATAGAGAGAGAGAGAGAGAGAATCAATTTTATTTAGTTTTTCATGTGGCCTTCATTGCTTCGAGACCTTGTTGTGTATATGGTGCAAGCGCTGTAACCACTGAGCCACTGTTCCAGCCCAGTCACAACCAATTTTAATGCTAAATCACTAACTTGCCAGTATAAACTTAAATTGGAGGACGTCAAGGTAGGTACAGAATAAACCAAATCTTAAAAGCAATATAGCTTTAAGAAAATTGCATGAATATTTTTTAAAATCAATGGATAAAATAAATACTTTGTCAGTGGGCTTAATGACAAAGTTTTTCAAAAGCTGACTGTGCATTTAAAATACAATTTAATAGATTAAATGCATTTTCTTAAGCCTCTCGAGGCTTGTATAGTATGTAAAGTAATTACATAATATCTGGCCATTCTAGTACTTACTGGGTATATGTACAAAGATACTGTAGGAAAAGCCAAAATAGTTCATTTAAAAATGTTAAAGTCTGGGGAAAAGAGACTCTCATATTCTTCTTATACCTGAACACAAATCCAGCAAAAGATTAAAAATGTGGCTCAGTGTTTAAGGTGTTACGGTTGAGGTGACCATCCACTTAAAATAGGGAAAGCCTTTTCAAGAGTGGCCTTTCTTCAGTAATTGTATACAACAGACATATAGGCTTGCTTTTATCTTTCTTTACATTTATTATTTTATCTTTATTTATATGAGGGCTCTATGATTTTAAGATGTGGACCTTAAATGCCTACTGTACCTACAGAACAATATAATTTTTTTCATTAATTTTTTTCATCTATGGTTTTCGTCCTCCTGCTTTTAAAGATATCAGCTGTTCCTAATGTTTGACTATAATTTTCACACACTATTAGTCCTGTAACATTTTAGAAAAATAAGATAGTCATCTACTGTTTTCAATACCTAAGAATTATAGACTTAATTCACTCTGTAATTTTGTGTTTAGAAACTTGATATCAGGAGAGATTTTAGAGAGAAATGACACTGTTTATAAGCCATAGTTCACCAAATCCAGTGGCATTTTCTGCAGTTTTTTTCTATATTCCTTTTGTAGCATTTGTTTACATTACTCCCCCCACACCCCACCTTTAAACTCTCACCCCTCTTTAGACAGTATGTATAATCTACATTCTTTTTTAATTGTTAAAATTATTTTAAAATTGAAACATTATAGACAGGCATAAAAAATGAAAATGGAAAATCCCCACTAACCTTTCCTCACAGAAAAAGTTACTGTTAAAAGTTTGGTGAATGAACCTTTATACCTTTTTCTGTGTACAATTCTCAGTATTTGTGGCTGTTGGATGGGTATTTATAGCATACATATAGGCTTTTTGTTTATTCTTTGGGGGTTCTTGTTTAGTTTTTTTCCACTTAATTTGTCTCAGGTACTTTTTCATATAACCCATTTATTGTTTATTATTTTTGTACTTACATTGTGTGAATGTATGTAATAGTTTTACCCAGTCTCCTAGAATGAACATTTGAGTAGATTATCATTTTTTGGTTACAGCAAAAATCTTGGGACTTTTTTTTTTTTTTTACCTAAATACTCATACTTTTGAAGAATACATTTTAAGAAATGGCATGACCAGGACAAAGGACAAAGAGTGTTCATATTTAAAAATTTAATACCCTATGTCCAGTTGTTCTCCAGAAGGGTTTCACATCACACTCCTGCCCTCCTCTTACCAGAATGTAAGTGAGCTCTCTATTTCATCTCTTCTGAGTGCCTTGACATCACCACTGCTAACCCTTTCTGCTCTTCCTGTCTACTAAGACACCATCCTAAACTTTGATGTCATCCCTTTCTCAAGTCAGGCTCAGGTCAATGGCTTTAACTTTCATGTCTGTGTGGAGGCATCCATGTCTTCTGCTGTGCCCCAGAATCTCTTGGAGTGTCAGCCCTCATCTCCCCTTTCCTCCTTATATCTCCAACTGGGATCCCTTGATGACAGAAACATACAATGAAAGGTCGCTCATTGGCTTCTGCTGCCCTTGGCAGTTCTACTTCAATTTCTCTCCTTCTCCTTCTTCTTCTTCTTCTTCCTCTTCCTCTTCCTCTTCCTCTTCCTCTTCCTTCTTCTTCTTCTTCTTCGTTGTCATCTTCTTTTTTTTTTAGACAGAGAAAGAAATTGGTTTTTTTTCATCCAGTTTTAGTTCTTCTGACACCTAGTTTGTGTGGTGTTGGGGTTCAAACCCGGGTCCTCCCACATGCCAAGCAAGCGCACTACTACTGAGCTACTGCTTCAGTTTCTCAATTTCCCGTCTTTAACCACACTACCAGTTATTGCCAAAATAAGAATCCTTAGATTTTTTCTGTATCTATTTATATCAACACATATTCATTTACAAGTACACAATAAATCCAAAGTGTCTTGAACAGTAGGAATTGTTTAATCAGACATAAAATATCTGGGGGTGGATAATTCTACAATTGGTGCAGTTGCTCAGTGGAGTCTCTTGCTTCCTGCAGCCAAATTTTGGAAAAATTTCACTCTTCCCTGCCTTATTGAGTTGATCATGTCATCCCTAATGGCCTTATGGCTTCCAGCATTACATCCTCCCATTACAGTGTTCTCAGCAGTGAGTAAGGAAGCTGGGACCAAAGAGGGTTGCATGGCCTCTTTAATCAGGAAGGACAATCTTTTTTCCAAAAGCTCTCTGCAGACTTTCATTTAGGTCTGCACCCAGAACTGGGCAACACACCTACTCAGAGTCAAATCATGCTGTAGATGAGCAGATGGCTACCCAAAGGAAACCAGGTTGTACTAGCCAGGAAAAGGGAAATGGCTGTAATCACGGCAAGTAACCAGTAACAGACCCTTCGTTGATCTAGGAGATTCCCCAAGAGACGTGGCCACTGTGAGGTAGAAACTTGTGATGTTGGTTCCTTTCAGAGGTGCATGGAGAACTGGAGAAGTGGCTCAGTGGTAGAGCGCTTACCTAGCATACAGAAAGATCCTGGTTTGATCCCCAGCACCACATATACAACTGAGTACTGGAAAAACAAAAACCAGATGAAAAAATTGAAGGGAAAAAAAACTCTTTTTCTCTCATTCTCTCTTTTAGAAAAAGGTGCATGGCTATACTCAGTGATCTCTGATAAAATGTTGTGTGAAGGGGCTGGAGCAGTGGCTCCGTGGTTACAGCGCTTTTAGTGCTTGCCTGGCATGCACAAGTACACGAGTTCAAACCCCAGCACCACATACACAATGAAGTCTCAGAGCAATGAAAGCCACATGAAAAACTAAAAACTAAATAAAAATTGTTTCTCTCTCTCTCTCTTCACTGTCCCTCTTTCTTTAAATATATATATATATATATATATATATATATATATATATATATATGTAGTGTGTGAAGCATAGTCCAGCGTTTTCCGTGAGTACTCCACACATGTCAAAGTCTGCATTTTACGGAAACATTCATTAGGCTGAGGATGAATGCCTAACCACTGTGTTCTGTAGGTTCTTCAATAGTAATAATCAGCAAACACTTTCTGAGCATCAGCAGTCTATGAGCAATCTACAGGTAACATCTTTACCTGCCAATTCAGTGAGGCATGTCAGAAGCTGAAGTTGGTTTCTAACAGTGAGATAGCAAGAAAATCTGGTTGAATTTCGTTAACATGTGTAACTGATATTGTTTAAATACTTATTATCTCTAAGTATACTCTTCAAAGTAATACCAATTCTCTGTGCATACATGATATATGTATGCATATATAAAATTGAAGTTGCTTCTATATTATCTTACCTCCCCAAATAAATCCGGGTGAATCTAGAGGTCAGGCATTAGATCTAGGAAAGGGAAAGTCTTCACAGAGAGCTGTTTTTTAGTCAGATCTTTACAAATAAGGAAGAATTTTCCTGGCAACCTGAGGGGAAAGTGTGTTCTGGGTATAGAGTTGAGAAAAGGCAGAAAGAACAGCAAGAACATGAGCAGGGTGGGTTGATGAGCAGGGTGTCTTGGGAAGACATGATCAAAACTGGTTTTGTTTTTCCAAAAGAGCTAACATAATGTGACGAACGGATGGTGGGAGAATTTGGTGTGAGTTAAGAAGTTGCTGGCTAGAAGATCTACTTGGAGACCATTTTGAGACAGATCTGTGATAAGGGGCTGCTCAATGAGGATAGGAAGGAGAGGACATAGAAACTAGAGATAGATCTAGAGAAAAGTAGGGAAAAAAATACATGTATACTCAAGTCTGATACAAATATACTTTATGAAGACAAAAAAAAAACAAGAAATAACAAATAATTTTCCTTTCAATCAAATCAGTATCTGTGGCCCTCTGTTCATATTATGCTGTCTTGGATGATAAAGTAGCCATGCACAGGACAGGGAAGCAATGAGTGATATGATCATTTCTCTTTTTACTAGGAGCGGTATGAAAATAGTAACGTCAGTTAACATCTTCATTCAGAACAAAGAATCTGCATACTAGTTGTATAGATCAGAAACTTTCTAATGGCTTAATGCTTATCCCAATTGGCATTAAGATGACTATCATAAAATGATTTATTTTTCATTAATAAACAGCCTTTTTTTTCTTTTTTTAACTTATTTTTATTGGTGCATTATAGTTGTACATAATGATGGAATTTGTTGTCACATATTCATAGATAATAAACAGCCTTTTTAAAAAAACATTTTTTTTTTCTTCAGGACTTCAGTGACAGATGCTTTACCTTATTGGGCCTAAAGTAACATGGTTGTGTTCTGTCTAATTAAACACCTGTCTTTCTGTTCCTCCTTTTTTATCCCCTTAATCCAGCTATTGCTAAAGTTGGCAGATTGTATACCTCACATGTGGTCATTACATGACTAAACCCTAATGAGGGCTGTGTAATGTAAACAGCCACAAAACACTATAATTTTCTGTTTTCATTAGACAACAGGCACCTTGAGGAAAGAAACAGAGCATCATATATATTATGTTCACTAAATAGTAATTGGTAATGAAGATGTACTTTTAGGGTATTTATGTCCATTATGAAAGTAATATATACTCATTATAGGCAAATTTGTGTGGTCTTGCTTTATCTCCATTCTTGGTTCGGCTTATCCATTCATTTAAAAAAATGCTGATATGCAATAACTCCTTAATAAAAATTTTTTTAAAAATAAATAAAAATAAAAATGGTGACATGTATTTGATTCTTTAATTTTTCAAAGTAAGAAATTTAAAGTGGAGTTTGAAAAAAAGATCTAAACTGATAAAGCTATGAAATTTGTTTTTCAGCCCTTTATTAGATTTTTATCTCCTTGGGACTACATACCTTTACCTTTTTTGCTTCCTGTTTCTAAGGAATAGCAAATATTGATGGTTGGAAGGTATATAGATCAATGGTAGAGCAGTTGCCTAGCATATGCAAAGCCTTGGGTTTGATCTTAGTACCAAAACAAATAAATTATTTTAAAAAGATACTGGATATATAATTCCAGTAAGAATTTGTTCAGTTTGAGGTTCTTAAAAAATAAATAAATAAATATGTCTCAAAATTTCACCATTATGTCTCACCCACTTCCACCCCCACAACATACACTTGACAATGGCTGTATCACTTCAGAGAACACAGCCACCTTCCTGAGTCAGGCTAGGTTGGAAAGATCTGGGAAGAGGCGGAATTTAAAACATTTTATGCTTGGTGTTCTTTTTAATATTACATTTGCTTATCTTACGAAAAAGAGAGAGAGTGCATGCGTGCGGCTGTATGGCTGTGTCTATATCTCATCAGGTATTCATGAATAAATAGTTCACACCCTCCCAAGAGAATAAGTCCTTTCTTTTCTTTGAACAGGGCTCCATTGATTCTGTTTTAGAACTTCTTTTGTTTCTCTCTTTTTCCTTGGCAATATTGTTTTTGAAGTCTTAAATTGATTCACGTGTTCCTGGAATATTCCCTTTTCTCTCCTGCCATTTTCCACCATAGGCAAAGAGATAATTTTTGAAAGAATCCTGCTTCATTCAAGAAGCAGTACAAAGCAGTACAGCATAGCACATTGGTTAAGGTGACACATTCTGGAACCAGACCTTTCATTTGAAGCTTATCTTGCTACAACAAGCTGTCTGACCTTAAAAAATATTCTTTCGCTTCTCTGCATCCTGGGTTTCTTCTCTGTTAAAATGGGGAAAATAACAGTACCTGCCTTGTAGAATTATTGTGGGAATTAAATGAGTTCATAAGGAAAAGAGGAAGCACACAAGAAATTCTTATAGTTGAATTACACAGTAGTAACGTTCGTCTTTGCACCTAGATATAAAAGGAGCTGAGGCAATTACTGCCAGCTAGTCACTTAGGGACTAGAGTTTAGCTTATTAATGTCTTAGACTCTTCTCTCCTTTTAAATTATTGTTTCGTAACATGGATGATGTTTTCCATATTCCTAAAATGAGTTGAGTAAAATTTTGTATTTTCAGTATTATTTGAACAATACTGAAGTTTAGAAAAGTAAAACATATTCCATACACATCTGTTCTTTAAAAGTAGGAAATTGAATGTGCAAATCCAGATAGTTGTGGAATTTTCACGAAGAGACAGAGAATGGATGAGTGTGTTACTGTGAGTAAGTGCAAGATCGCATACACTGTCCAGCCTCAGGTACTCTTCCTCAGTACAGAGTCTGAGTCCCATAATCCAGCACTCCCTCCTCATTTCTGGTTCCCTGCCCACCCTCACCTGAGATGCAGGTAGTTAAGGGTGGAAGAAGAAGAATTTAATGTTGGCTCAGCCACAGACCTATGTGGTTATACTTTTCTTCTTTACCACTTACTGGACAAACTGTAGAATAAGAAAAAATATATCTTCAGAACAGACCTTTTGGTGTTTATTTAATCTCTCTTCCCTCCTTCCTTTTTTTTTTCTTATTACCAGCACTGGGGGTCAAACCCAGGACCTTATGCATGCCAGGCAAGCACTTTACCATTGAGCTGCGCCCACAGGCTTTGGTATTTAATCTCCATAGGGTGGAAGATAGTTTACCTGTTCACAAATTATAAAAGTTAAATTCTTCCCTTTCTATAGTCAAAATGAGCATTTTAATCTTATTTCTAGTCCTGTATTCCAGTTTTCACTTTTTCTTGAGGATAGGTGGTAGTTAATATTCAGAAAGTTTCATTTCCCAAATAGGTTAGATTCTTCTCTGGTGAATAAGTGACTCATTGTACCACGGATTAGGAATTAATGTCACAAATGACATACACTTCTTTCCCATAGTCTACTTATGATGTGTCACATAAGAACTCTTCCAGCTATTAACCTTTCAAAAAAATCAGTTGAAAGAAATTCCTGAGGCTTTCAGCCCAGCCCTGTGCAACTTGCACTGTCTTGTTTTGTTTTACAAAGTCATGCAGGAATGCCCCCCATTCACAAAAGGAGTTGGTATCTAAACTAATAACTCAGTGGCATATTCAGCCTGCCATTCTAGAAACTGTGTGTGGCATTCTAAACAATTGCTTAGTCTCTAATTTAGTCTTTAAGAACATTTGTCTTTGTATTGCTCTTAACCTGCCTAGTGCTCGATTCAGATTTCAGATTAAACCTAATACTATCTCTGAAGAAAACATGCTGTGGCTTTTCTGAGATTTGGGATAAAGGTGTGGTTTGGCCACATAAGCAATGTTGTCTGAAAATGTAATTCAGGAGCTTCTGCAACATGACCTAACTAGGACCCAGCTTTCTTTGGATACTTCCTGCTCTGAACTCCAGCAGCTTTTCTTAAGCCGCCCAAGTCAGCCTTTACATGAAACCTCTTATTCTACTTATGTTTCATGTGATTTAATTTTTCTCATGTTGCCCTGAGCTCTTTTAGATCAGGAGCAGTGACTTGTGTTTGCTAAGCATGCCTGAGCACCATTAGTATGGATCACAAACTTGGTAGACAGGTGGTTACTTAGTGATGAGCTACTTTTTCTCTTGTTGGCTAAAGGACATAATGGTAGAAAGGCCACTATTAGTCCAGACGTTTTGTTATTATCTTTGTTTATGTGTGGAATTCAAGTACAGAATACACTCATGAAATAATAAAAATTTCACATGAGTAAAAACCAGTAGAATTTAACGTAAACAAAACTTTTTAAAAATTACGTCAAAAATAAAATAATTTCAAAACAAATGTCTAAAATGTAAGAAAGAGCAGTGAGTACATAAATTGGTTAATATACCCAAATTTCTAATCACAATAAATGTAAGTGGACAAAATTCTTCAGTTTAAAAAAATAGATTGGATTCAAAACAACATTTATTGGGGCTGGAGTGGTGGCTCGGTGATTATGGTGCTTGCCTTGCATGGGCGAGTCTGTGAGTTCAGCCCCAGCACCACGTACACAGTGAAGTCTCAGAGCAGCAAAGGCCACGTGAACAACTAAATCAGAATTGTTTCTCTCTTTCTGTCTCTCTCTCTCACACTGTCCCTCTCTCTTTAAAAAAAAAAAAAATCTAAAACCAACTCTCTGCTTTTTCAAGAAGTATTTGAAACTTTGGTCTTCTGTTGGTGGGAACATAAAATGGTCCTCTACTTTGGGAAATAATTTGATATCAACTGTACAATTTAATGTGCTTATACCACAAACCGCTGTAATTTCATGTCTAGCTGCATACCTCAGAAAAATCATTGCACATGTGTGCCAAAAGTCATATTTAGAAATATTCACAGTGCCAATGTTTGTAATACAGACCACCTAAAGGTTCACATACAAAATGATGATTAAATCTTATTATATTCACACAATGGAATTATACAACACTGAAAATGGAAATGAAGAATTCTAGCTAGATATAAATCTCAGAAACAATAGTGAGTGAAAAAAATTGAATAAAGTTATAAACTATGGAATATTTATAAAGTAGTACTACATATTATATAAGTGTATTCATGTGATAAATTTGAAAATTTTAAAAGCAAACACAGGATTTAAAATAGTGAAGGCAGAGATGTAAAGGAGCAAGGAAACAGAATAAGGAGGAGTATAAAAGAACTAAAGAGAAGGAGATTCCTGCAGACCCACATAGCTGTAACATTACTGAAGCCTTGCACCTACTTCCTTGGGCTCTTAGTTAGACTTAAACCATTAATTTAAAATGCTTTATGGTTTCTGTTGACTAGGCATTGAGCTGAGAGTAGATGATGATGAAACAAGATAATATCTCCCTTCAGATGGGTAATAAACAAGAAAACAAATTACTGTGTTGCATTATTTCATGTAGTGCTACGTTCTGCAGGGCCTAGAGAGCCAGAGGATAAAGTGCTACAAGTTGAGAATCTATTTTAGAGAGGGAAGATGGTCATGGAATGCAACCTACGAAGCAGGTGAGGGACATACCATGCCAAGATTCAGGAAAGAGCATTCCAGCAGAGATTTCAGCTAAATTCAGAGACCCCAGGTGGGAGGAAGTGTGATCTGTCCAAGGAGAGCAAGAAGGCCATTTTGTGACAGAGGTAGAATGAATGGGATGGGATTGGTCAGGGTTGAGATCTGGAAGGTAGCCCCCGGTTCTGCTGTTGGAGACCTTATAAAACTGTTAGTTGGCTTGTAAATATAACAAGAAACCATCGGATGGATTTTAATAAAGGACCCAGGGGCTGGAGTGGTGACTCAGCAGTTACAGTGCCTGCCTGACATGCACGAAGATGCAGGTTCTCACCCTTGCACCACGTACACAATGAAGTCTTGGAACGACAAAAGCCACATGAAAAACTTTATAAAAATTGTTTCTCTCTCTCTCTCACTGTCCCTCTCTTTTAAAAAAAAAAAATTTAAAATAATGAGGGGCCGATGCAGTGACTCAGCAGTTGCAGCGCTTGCCTTGGCACGCGCGAGTACAGGAGTTCAAACCCCAGCACCATGTACACAACAGAGTCTGGGGCAATGAAAGCCACATGAAAAACTAAATCAAAATTGTTTCTCTCTCCTCCTCTCTCTCTCTCTCTCTCTCTGTCTCTCACTCTCTCACTGTCCATCTCTCTTTAAAAAAAAAAGTGAATGTAGCACCAAAGTGCATATCAGAAGCAGAAACTAGGAAAGTAATTAGGCTCATAAACACAGGCACCATAAAAGCAGGAAAAAAGACAATTGATAGTAAGAGACAAGCAAGAAAAAATCTAAATGATCAAAATATGATATACTTTTTCAGAACTGGAAAAACTTGAGTAATCTGGGAAATTTACTTATATCTAAATCTTCATGTATCTTACCAAATAAATTGGTGCTTGCTTCCCTCCCACACACACATACACACACACACACATACATTCTCACACACACTTGTCGTGATATAGTCATGTCATAAAAATGTGACATTTTTATCCAGAGAATTGAGAATATTTGTTTTGCACTTTAATTACTTAACTATAGATGATACTGTGATGATTAATGAGGTCATTTGAAATGCATTTGCACCTATCCTGACATTTGCAATGTGTGTGAAGTGATTGGTAGCATCATTAATTATTAGATGGTCAGAAAAAAGGATTAAAAAAAAACATGTCAGTGCTTATTACTACACTGTTCAGCTGGGACTACCCAGGACTGGAAGTGGATTTACTGTGCCTCCTACAGCAAGGCTGAAGAAGCAGCCCTACCATATGTTCATGCAGTGTGTTTTGTTAATTGCAGAAGTAAGCATTTTAAATGCAGTTGATTAATCTCCTGCCCCACCCAATCACACTTCTCCTCTCAGGTGGTGCTGGAGTGACCACAGGTATTTTTGAGATCTGACTCAGGGAATGTTGAGTTATCTGGGGTGTTGTAGGTGCATTATGGGGTTCACTGTTGTTTCATATTTATCAGTACTTCTCAACTGAAAATGATTTGGTGCCCTCCAGGAAACATTTGTCAATGTACAGACACATTTTTAGTTGTCTCAGTGGGTAGAAAGGATTGGCTGCTATTGGCATCCAGTGAGTGTAGACCAGGGCTGGCTGCTGTTAAACATCTTATTGCTTATAGACCTCCCCCATATAGTAGAGAACTGTCTTCCCCCTTTTGCCAAAAGTGCCCAGATTGGGAAACTTCTTAAAATAATGACTGGCCCCGATCCAATGTAGGAATGGCTTCCAGGGACACCCTTCCATTACCACTGTGCTGACTTTCCTAGGGGTCGGAGGTCATTTCACACTGTGAATATGGCCCATGCTGTCTGGTGCCAGGAGTCTGTGGATGGTGGAGGAGAAACAATGTTTAAAACATACAGGGCATAAGCTAGCCTGAGGAAAATTTGGGGGTAATAGACACATAAATCATAAATATCTTGTTCTCATTGCTGTGTAGTCAGTGCACAATGTATTTAATTTATAAGAGCAACCATGCCCCTTTATTCCATTTATAAGGAAGGAATCATCGCTTTAAGCATCATCTTTCTAAAAATTGTCTTAAGTGCTGGAAGTGTAGCTAAGTGGTAGAGTGCAGAGGCCCTGGGTTCCGTCCCCAGAATCAAGAAAAAATTCATCTAAAATAGACTATCAAAATTCCTCTTATCAGTCTAAAAACCTATAGCACAAAAAATGAACACATGTGAAATGGCATGATTTGTTACAACATAGGTATCAATAAACATAATTTTGATTAATCATGTTTTCTTCCTATTCTTATAGATAGAAAATATTTTGAAAGTCATTGTCTCCAGATATGGTGGCACATGCCTGTAATTCCAGCAGCTTGGGAAGCTGAGGCAGGATCACAAGTTCAAAGCCAGCCTCAGCAATTTACTGAGGCCCTGAGCAACTTAGCAAGGTCCTGTCTCAAAATAAAAAATAAAAAAAGGACTCAGAATGTGGCTCGGTGGTTAAACACCCCTGGATTTGATCCCCAGTGCCAAAAAATAAAAAAGAAGTCATTGTCAAACAAAAAGCAAATAGTATACAGCCAAAAGGAATAGGAAAAGTAAGTTTCCTAAAGGAGTTGTCAGTTTATTAATCAAAACCTGTATTTCATTCCTGTGTTTTGTGATGTTTGCCATATTTGACATCTTTTTAAAAGCCTATAAGCTTTAGGCTTCAGAAACCAAGGATCTGTTTCCGTTTATGATACCACCTCATATTTTTATCAAGTAACTAAATGTTTGAATGTGAACTACCTCTCCTCTCCATTCCCAACTCACACACCTGCAAATTAATCTCTGTGTGTGTTCCCACTCACTTCCACATCTGAAGCCTAGCAGGTGGGGGTCTTCTAATCTCACTACCTGGGGGCTTGCATCTATCTGCTTTTATCCCCTCTGGATCCTGGTTGCACCTTCAGCCACACTGTCTTCCAAAAAAGAAACCTTTAGAGGGTTCAGAAGTTTTGGGAAGTATTAGAGGGCAGATGGAAAAGGCATGGTGTGCAGAGAGCAGCTTTGGATGGCTCCGCCTCTTTTCTTCCATAACCAAGGGAGGATAGTTTTCATTCTGGGTGCATTAACACTTCACTTTCATGCAAAGAAGCCTCTCTCAACTTGCTTGGCATCTTCTGGTACATATATGCTTCTCATTTCTTCGTTTCTTATCAATCCCACCTTGGCGTCTGTGGCATCATAGTATCCACCTATGTTCCTACCTGTCCCACTTTTCTTGTTGAGTGCCCATCTCTCTCTTCCCTATAGGTTCTGTCCTGTGGCACACAGCCTGTGTGTGCTTTCTCCCTTAGCAATCTATTCTTTTCCGTGTAGATGGTATGGTGGCAGAGAACTCATCTGGTGGCCATTTCAGTCCACTCCATTGAGCCCCAGACCCAAATATTCAACTGGACATCATCCTAATTAGCAAGCTTGTCTATCACCAACCACCCACCATCCACCTCATCACTCAGGCTGATCCTAGAGATTGCTTTTTCCTTCCTGCCTGATTTCATTCATTATTCATTCTTAGGGTAGGGATGAAGCTCAGTGGTGGCACTTGCCTGGCATGTGGAAGGCCCTGAATTCAGTGCCTGCACTGCAATCAATCAGTCAGTCAAATTATTCCGGCTGCTTCTCCTCTCATTCCCTCCCCTCACTGCTATAGCTCTGATCCCAGCAGTCTCACACTTCTCAACTTTTGCTTGGGGTGCTCATTCTGCCAGCCATGTTTTTGCAGCTCCTCTCTGAGCTTCTGACACCATACAGTGTACCCCTTTGTACCCGTTTTCCCCTCTTCGTGAAGTTGATGTATGTATGACATTTGCTGATGATCAAAATTCATGGAAACAGGCACCTGCAAAATGCTTCATGGTACCTTACATCATATAATTCTCCAGTTGCCTTATGAAGTTGCTTGTGGTTCTCCATTTTGCAGATGAGGGAACAAAGGCACAGAGATTTTAATGTATTTAGCCAAAGTGAGGTAGCTCATAAGAGAAGAGCTAGGATTTTAATCCAGGCTCTTAAGTCACACTCCTCTACCAGGCCCAGAGCGTAGGTAATTGGTAGTTCCGTGGCTGCCTACTCTGCTCAGCTAAACTTTTGAGAGCAGATATGGTATTTTCAGTCAGCTTTGTATCATCTTTACAACTGGGACCCAATGCTTGTCACTTAGTAGGCATGTTAGTATATGTTTGAGTAAATAAATGAATTGTTGAAATGGCATTGTAAATGTATCATAAGAGGCATCAGAAGTATACAAAGAATATGCAAGAGTAGTATAGACATACCTGCATTTTACCCACCGCGTGTGTGGTCCATAGGGGTAACTAATAACTAAGAATGCCGTTACTGCCTTTGAGGAGAATTTGGTTCAGCTGAGAAACTGAAGTAATTGGAAGAAATCAAATATTCAGCTTTAAATGCCATTCTTGTGCCTGTTACCAATGAACAATATTAATATTTATAAAAATCAACTTATCTTTTAAGAGAAATCATGGGCTGGAACTCAAAGCATCACAGTTTAATTATTGACTTAATTGAGATCTGGGTCAGACAGATTGCCTGGTCCTTTGAGAACTGCTGCCCACTTTCCATGTCAGCCTTGCTCTGCAAACGATCCTCAAACACAAAACCTTCTGCCTGTCTCATGGTAAACTAATTTATCAGTTCAGATGACAGGGAGGCTTCCCAGAATAGCTATAGTTGGCATATATGTATAGAAGGGAAAGATTAAGGTATAATTTTAAATGCAAAAACAACATGTTTAAAATATAGGTACCAACATACAGTGGTCTGGAATTGTATCATGAAGAACCTTTGAAATCCCATGTCTGACATTCTTTGTAATACTAACACTTATTTCATAAACCAGAGCCCATATAGGATAAAGCCTTTTTCCACCCATGCAAAGGTTTATAACTGAATGAGGGAAAAAAATTAATTAATTACATGAATATTAAGAGGTTACTTATCTATTATAACATTGGGCCACAAGTTGACTAATTAAAAGGAATGCAGGTTGGAAAGCTGCCACAAATCTGCTCCTTTCATTTAGAGGGCCACAGGCTGAAGCCAGCAATTGTGCGTGACAGACTCCAGGAACAATGGTGCGGCGCACAGGCCTTCCAGATGAAGCATGCTCGTCTGAATTACACCGACGACGGGGTGGCCTACAGGCAAACAAAATGGTTAAACAATACATAATCAAGTTTTTATTTGGTATTTCCTGCGAGGCTGTACCAGTTGCCAGGGAGCGTACTGTATTTTTTTCTTCGACTGTATTAATTGTTGACCATAGCTGGCAGAGCCCCAAACAGGGACAGATAAGGGGGAAAATGGCATCTGGACATTAAAGCCCCAAGTGTACTGGGGGGAAAAAAAGAGCACAAAAAATTACAGCATATATCAGGAATTTTCCAACTAACGATGTGCGGATGTGGTAGCGCAAGGGAAAAAGAGCCAAACTGAGCTTGCTTTGTTCACTGAGAGGCCCCTGTAACATTCCTTTTAGCTGTGCATATTTTGGCTTCATTTGTACAGTTTTAACTTTATGCTGCATGTGGAGAAACTCAGTTGTAACTGGTTGTGCCTAATAATTCTATTGCAATAAAGTTCATGGATAGCTGTTATGTTGTTACTTAGAAGCTGTTTCAAACACCAAATCTAAGCTTAAAACTTTTTGTGACATGTCATTATTGTAAAAGATGGAAACAATTATTTTCTTTGACTTCACAGCATCCTTTTTTTTTTTTTTAAAGATAATGTTCATTTATGGAGACAAGAAACCATGTCTTAAAAACTTGGGTGGGAGTCGAAAACCTGGACTGGGATTGATGAAAATACAAATCCTTTAGCCGGTTAAAAAAAAAAAAAAAAATTCTCCAATTCATTTGTAAACCACGAAAATTTGTGATAGGGATGTTCCCATGTGCTACTTTTAGATTCCATTTGAGAAGTGAATAAGTATTAGTAAATCAATTGCAAGACAAAGTACTGCAGCTTTGTGATATTATTTTAATTCAGTAATGCCAGAGGAAAGCTTCAACTAAATTCAGCAGCTCCTTTCTTAAAAGATTGTAAGCCTTGGAGTCTCCCCTAATAGTAGTAATTGTAATATATACCAAAGGGCAAGAACAGTGAAATAAAATAGCTTCCCGAGGCTTCTCTTGAGGGGGTGGAGAGCTGTCTGCCTGCATGGTGGTCACGCCCAGTGGTTGCACATGCAGGCTGGGTCACACCTGAGTTCGAATTCTAACTGTAATACGTGGCACTAACATGTTCTGAATATCTGTTTCTTACCTGGAATATAGGCACAAAATGCAGAGCCTCACTTTCACAGTATTTAAATGTTGTGAAACATGTCGAATCCTTAGTGAAATGCCAGGCATGTGGAAAGCCCATAATACGCTTAGGCTATATTATTACATCCTCTCTGTTGTGAAGCTCTGAGATTTCTTTGCGCTTTTGAGAACATTCTTTCTAGTTGTTGTCTGCATTAGAGTTAAATATATTTACTTAATCACCATTGACTTCTATAGTAGATAGCAAGAAACAGGTTGGTCTGTAATGAAAGGTGGAGCCAGTAGCTTGAATACTGTTAAACTGTCTCTGAGAAGCTAAAATTTTAATAACTATTTTCAGAAGCACTTAACACCCAATTATTAATTGAGGAAAACTGAAAAACAGTATTCTCAGAGTAGTTCTTCTGAGATGGGTTTCCAACTAGAGGACATGCATACTTTATGACGTTAGAGCCGCTGCCTGGTAACACAAAGGCTAGGGCCTCGTCCCCAAATGTGGAGAGAAAATCCTCTTCTTATAGTCTGATATTCGATTGAGTGATTTTTTTCATAAGACTTATTGTAATGACTTTTCTACATGTCAGTTATAATTTCTAGTGTATGTTATTTTTCATTTTCTTCTCCAGAAATCCTAACCTCTCAAAGGAAGGGAACATGTTAGGGCTTCGTAGACTCCAAATACAGAATAGAATTGCACTGTCAAATATCCCAGAATTGTTGTCCATTCAGTAAATGGGTGATGATATTAATGATGAGGGATGTTAAGGTTCCAAACATCTTTAAATCCACAAGCCTTCTCATAGAGCAAAGCATTTGTTTTTATATGTGTGACACCTTAATATCAGACCATTTTCTTTCAAAGTAAATCTTACATCCTGAAAACATCTTTGAGGCCTTAAATAATATCACTATTAAATCACATCTTTTGAGTAATTTAGTAAAGACTGTTATAAAGCATACACATGTGTGGCAAGTTTTATGGGTCCTTTACTTCTTAGTAGTAGGAAGAAAACTTATTAATTTGCCCTCACCAAAACAATAATCATAAGCCAAATGTGGTCGGCTTTGACTTCACAACTGGAAAACTCCTTTTTCATTTCTACAATTGGCATTTTCTCTTCAGCTGCTTTTTAAGTTGGGCTGTTAACAATTTAGCCTGTCTTTAATTTTAAGCACTGTTCTTCTGGTCAGGAGATCCCAATAGGAAGCCCCACTCCCATAGCCTCACTCCTCATTGGCTAGCTGAGAAAAGAGCATTTCTGCATAAATTGGATGCTTCCTTCTCCCCTGGAGACCAAATATGCTCATGTTTCACAATCCCCTGGTTTGTAAGCTTGAGTCCATTGCCTGAAGCTGGAAACTTTCACTTTGTAGAGCACAGCACTCATGGCAATCCAGATCCAGTACTCCTGACATGCCCCTAGGTCTGACGGCAGATTGAATACATGCTTTTTTTCTTAATCCAGGGTTTCTGAGCTGCTCCAGCTGAAATCAGAAACCGATGTGCGTGAGAGAGGTGTCCTTCAAAGAAAGGTATTTCCTTTGTGTGGCTCCAGTGCGCACAGAATCCAAGGGGTTAAACCTGAGAGCTGCTTTGAAAACAGAGGCGAAGGTCACAGGCGGCAACAGCAAAGACTTTGAAAGCCTGCGGTCCTGAGCCTTTCAGCCTGCCTTCCCCACCCAGGGGATTGTAAACATTGGCTCCGGGCCACCGTGTCCCACAGCACAGCACTGCTCTGTGCTTGCAGCATATACGTTTATGCTTTTTTATGGAAACTGAAGCAGAGGCAGTTATTGCTGTGAGCCCAGAGAACACGTCTCTGTTCATGAAAGGCGAGGAATCCCGTCCTGCCGGAATGTGAAAGCACGCAGATACGCTTATTTAGCTGTGCTTCCCATGGAACTTAGCTGCTGCTCGTAGTCTGACTTTCTCAGTCAAAAGAATGTGTAGAATGCTGTCACTTAATAAGAACCCAGAAGAGCTCTTTTATCTGCCATTTGTTAGTAACTAGCAATATTGCCCTTATCTCTTTGTCCTTTGCTCAATCCAGTGCCCTCGGATATGAGAACTGGTAACATAAAAGCGCTTATTACCTTGAGCCTTGTTGCTTCTTGTTTTCCTTTACACACACACACACAGTTCCTTATACACCAACCAAGATTCTGGGACTTTTTTTTTTTTTATTAAAGTTGTCTTCCTCCTAGGAGGAATATTTGGTGATATTTGAAAGAAGTCAAAATGATTGAGGCATTTTGCTGCCATTCATGCCTGATTCTTCAAAAGTCTGTTACCAGCATAACTTATCGTCCTAACAACCTCCATTGACTTAAGTTGCATGAGACAGAATGGAATTTCCAGAGATAACCTGTATGGCTTAGATTTTGCCCTCTTGAGCTTTCTAAATGGCTTAGATTTTGCCCTCTTGAGCTTTCTAATGCATTGCAGGGGGTGAATCTCCTTCTACCCATGAATAATTTTATGTAATTTCAGTCGTTTGATGTGATAGTTTTTCTTTGTGATTTCTAAAGATAAGAACAGATAATTCATTTTGATAGGTTCACATATTACAGTAGGTAGGAGCAGAAAAATTATACCCCATACCTTTGCTTTTTGCTGTGGTCCTTTCCTTAGAAATGATTGTATTTTCGAGGCAGACATATATAATCTTATCCTTTTCTTCTGAAGTAGCTGCTGTGAGCATATTTGTATCGTAAATTTGGGTGCTTGCCTATAGAAAGTGCGATCAGTCATCATATATTACTTTCAAATAAAAACGCTTGATTCTGTAGAGACTGCAGGATGGGTCCCCTACCGTAATGCACAGACACAGAGACCTGATTGTTCTCTGGTCTATAGCTGCAGTTGGTAAAAGAAAGGAGGCTTTGCCTGTTGCCCCTAGGTCTAAATGACTCTTTTAGGTTCTTCTGTTGCCTTCTGGAATTCCAGTTTTGCTTTATGAAATCACAAATTCTGTTAGTATTGATTGACATCCTTTCAGTTTTTCTGTTGGTCAAAGTTCCATTTTAAATGTCAAATTTCTGTGAACAACCTGATGTGTTGGTACACAGTACAATGTCCAGATGGTGTCACTGAGCATGTAGAATTTATTTATTATAGTATGCTGGGGTTGAAAGGACTTTAGAAATGATTTAATGTGACTTCTTTATTTTATAGTTGAGGACTATGAGCTCCAATGATATGATATTGCTTTTTTGTGTACAAGAAAAGAAGCATACAGAAGGTTATTTATAATAAATATACACAGGTATAGCTAAAACTAAAACCCAGTTCTCCAAATCCTAGTATGGAACTCTCCCTTACTCCATCTAGTCTCCTATCACCTGTATTGAGTGATGTTTGCAGGTGACCAAAGATGAGATTAATAAATGGCTGATAGTTATGTCATGGGTGTTACCTTGCAGGTAGAGGACCATGAAGTGATTATGAGCAGATGTTTTGTACACTGAGCAGGTGGAAACATGAGGTCTTGGTCTTCACTTGCTCCTCAGGCACTGGTGACTGATGTTTCAACCATTCACTTATCAGCTTGCCACGCCTCACTTTCCCTGATAGTTTCTCACAATTTCTGTAGCATTCCCTTTTTCTCTTGCCCATTTAACAGGTCACAGTGTCCTCACATTTCAATAGTGAACTGCATGTCAAAGCAGACAGTACAACCAAGGCTATTTGCAAAGGCAGATTCATAGCTCTAAATGCTTTTATGACTAGATGAGAAAGATTGAGTATAAATTAAAAAGCCTGTACTCCAAAGATGTACAAAGAAAAGACATCCTTTTCAACATGCATCTGTTGTACTTACATTTTTTAAAGACCAACATTGTATATACTCATGAAAAGTAAAAACATTGTCAAATATGATGATAAATTACTTAGACAAACAGCCTGAATAAATGGGGAAAGAGAAAATTAAAAACATGAATGAATTAGAATATAGAATAGTAAAATGGAAAAACAAATGTGAGAGTTGGTCCCTCATAAAAACTAACCAAGACAGTCCTCTTGCAAAGCTAATGGGGGCGGGGGGAGTGTGTTATAGAGCACATCACACCACTTTGTTCCTGGCAGGTAGAGCTTTCAGAAGAACTCACGGCCGAGGAGACAGGATCAGACAGGGCAGGAGGGAATGCTGATGTACCTGCTCTGTGAGCCCAGCCCATTCCTAGGCATCAAGCCTGCATACCCCTATTTCTCCCAGTGTTGGTGTCTCTCTCTTTCTATTAACAGGGCTAAGAAAAATAAATGTCTCATACTTTATTTATATATGTTGTAGGTTCACATGCAAGTAAAAGGACTTGGGAAGGGGCTGAGGTTATAGCTCAGTGGTAGAGCACTTGCCCAGCCCATGTGAGACATAGGGTTTAATCCTCAGCACTTCATAAAAATAAATAAAGGTATTATGTCCATATACAACTTAAAAAAATTAAACAGTGAGAACATACACTGCAAAAAAAGAGAGGATGGGAACTGTGCAAAACAGTCTCATCAGTTGTTATCAGCAAAAACTGATGGTGCGAGACCTGTATTACGCATTAAGTGCTAGGCACGAGCAGGTTCTGAGGCATGGATTGTGCTGGAGAGGCTTAGAGGTGGGTACATCAAAGGTGGTGAAAATACCAACTGAGAAGGTTATGAAAAGTACCCTGTAAAAAGAAATGATGATAAAATACAACAGATATACCAGAGATGAAGAAAAAAAAATACTTGGTTTTCATTAATGAAACTATTCTCTCACAATACTCCCTATGAGGCAAATCAGAGAAAGGCTTAGCCTTGTGTAGCTCTGCATAAAAAAAAAAAAAAGAATTTGTGTTACAATACATTTGGGATGTGAAGGTAGAAGCTTGTATTCTCTTCATAGGTAGCAGCTTTTTAGTCTTAGAAATGGAAGCAGAGATGTACCGTAATTGACATATATGGATTTATCTTTGGAGTGAAATCTACACTTGATTGTAGCTTGACTGATGAGCAGCAAGTGCATGGATGAAGTTCCTTCTTATTGACGCTAATTAGATTGTGCTGAGGGACCTGTTTTTCGGAAGTTTCTTATTGCCCTGGTTTTCAGATGGGAAAGCCTTCAATCCTGTTCGTCTCGTTGGAGCAAGAAGACGTCTCCTCCACTTTGCTCTGTGATTGCTGGTTACTCCATTGATTTTGTTTAACAAATTTTTTAAGAGTAATGAAATTAGTCCGCTATATTTGAAATGTGTGTCTCTGCAGTCGAATTTTCTTTTGTCAAAGGCCTTCTTTACATCTGAGTCTTAATTTCTCTATACATACTTGAAGCTTTTCTTTGAAGCAGTGTACTCCCTCTGCTGGCTCCAACCATGAAATGAAAGTAGGTAAAAGTACGGTTCCGATCATGATTCCAGGGATCGCTTACATATCTTGTTTTTTTGCCTTAGATTATTTCCAAAATGAAAAATTAAACTTTAACTTGGATCCTTCTTAATTCAAGATATAAAATTTCCCAAGAATCTAACAGATATTCTATATTCCTTTTGAGAACAATGTGAAATTCTGAGACTAGTAGTGATTTGATAATTAAAAAGTCTGGCATGCAGATTTACAATATACATAGTAGGTGCTTAATAAATATTTATTAGTTCCTTGATTGCTGTCATATGTTGTTGTACGCAGGCATATTATGTATACTTTATTGTAGGAGTAATAAATCACCCATCCTGTCTCATGAGGTCATCTGCGTTTCCATAGTATTTCTCAGTGCCTTATTATAGTTCCAGCCACACTGTATTAATGTTATGTCGTTTTATATTTGCCTCACTGGGCTATGAACTATTCCAGGACAGGCATAGTCTATTATTTGTCATTTTAGTCTCAGTCCCTATCAAGGTGAATTGGTTGCCCAGTAAATGTTGTTGGACTTCAAGTTACTTTACAAATGCCTTCCCCAGTGGTGTGCAAAAAGCCAGAAAGTTTAAGTAATTAGAATTTTTCTGCATTCTACTTTTACCGCAAAGAAGTAATTGAAAGTGAGTAAGTCATTCATTTGGAGCAACCTCTACCTAAGCATGAGTATATCTGTGCTATTAGAAATAATACAGTTCATATGGGCATAATAAGATGCTCTCACCATCTGCATCCATGATAATATATAGTGATAACTGACACCCATGATGGTTATACCAAAGCTCTGAAGGGTACTTTTTTATTTTTGTTTAAAGAGAGAAGGACAGTGAGAGAGAGAAAGACAGAGACAGAGAAAATCAATTTTTATTTAGTTTTTCTGACACTTCAGTTGTTTTAGTTGCTCTGACACTTAGTTGTGTACGGGGATGCTGGGGTTTGAACCCATGTAGTCATGCATGCTAGGCAAGTGCCATAACTGCTGAGCCACCACTGCTGCCCCCTCCGCAGCCCCTGAAGGGTACTTTTGTATTTTCATATTATACTTACATTTTTTAATGCAAAACCAGATTTTCATGTATGTTACTTTGTGTGTGTGCACACTGGGGTATGGACCCAGGGTCCTGTGCATACCAGGCAAAGTGCTGTTCTATTCAGCTACACCCCCAACTATATTGCTTATTTTTAAAGCAAGATATAACTGCTTTTATTTTTCAGGACTACATTAGTTAGTAATGTTAAATTTTACACATATACATTCCAAATTTTAGTTCATATTTTTTGTACTCCCAAACCATACATTCAGACTAGCGCTCTACAAAGCATTTTCCAAGGAATGGTAATTCTGTAGCGTGGTAATAAGATGTCATATGAAAGAGGTTGGTAAATGTTGAATTAAAGAGATTTCTTTTAACTGCAGGATTTCTCAGAGACTATATCATTGTGCATTGTGAATTTAAAGAGGGTATATTCTGCATATCCCCAGATTTGCCCAATTTAGAACCATTTTTCATATCCAAACTCCCTTTGGGAAACAAATGTGTTACGTAATCAGGACTTGGTATACCCAAATACTAGCAATATTCCTCCAAAATACTGTCGGTATTCCTCTCTGACAGGAAGTATCTTTAATAGTGGAAAATATTGATGGAATCACTAAATATTGCTTTTTTTCTAAGTCAAAAGAAGAACTTCATGGATTAAATATGTTTACCTTAAAATATGTAACAGCGTTCCTTCCTTTTCCCACCACATTTTTGGAATCGGTCAGACTATAAGCTCCATAAGATTAGGAACCAAGGCCCTAGCATTCACCAGCACTAAATCAGCCACCAGGTAGTACCCTGCAGTCATTAAATTTGTAAACTACAAGGGATATGGTACCCATATATAATGTTCATTGGTCTTCAGTTTCCACCCCCAGTAGTGGCCTTGGTTCCTCCTGTTTAAATTCCATGCCTGGATACCTGTAAATGTAGGCTCACTACAGATGGAAACTTAACTAAATGACATTTAGAGGGAAATGTACCAATGGGGACAGATAACTTAAGGTTTGGCCCTTAACTAAGCTTCAGGGCTATATAATGACAAATACAGTTGTTTTAGTTCATAATGTTTCAGAATGTTTTTTGAGAGAGAGAGAGTGAAAGAGAAAGAGAGATTCAGTTTTATTTTTTCATGTGGTTTGTGTTTTTCCAACACTTAGTGTTTATGAGTGGTGCTGGAGTTCAAACCCAAGTCCTTGCATATGCCAGGCAAGCGCTCTACCGCTCTAGCCCCAAAGTTTCAGAATTTAGTCCATAGAAGAAATCCAATAAAGACAACAATCCAGGGTTGGATCAGTGGCTCAATGGTTACGGCGCTTGCCTAGCATGTGCGAGGACGGGGTTCGAACCCCACCATATACACAACAAAGTGTTGGAGCAACGAAAGCCTCATGAAAAACTAAATGGAAATTGATATTCTCTCTCTCTCTCTCTCTCCTTCTCTCTTTTAAAAAAATGACAACAATCCAACAGCATCTAAAACTTTTACATTATTAATATTCAGACATTTCAGTAGCATTCATTTTCATTTGGGGTGCAGCAATGGAAGTAGATGCTTACGGTCATACCACACATTAGCAGTGTCCATAAGAAAGGTGTGCTGTGGGCATGTAGAACAGGATCCTTCTGCCAGAATGTTCCGGAAGGCATTTGCAAAGGGCATCACTAAGCCCTGGTTCTATTTGTTACATATTTGTGGGTCCTCTGTAGATTAAGTATCTACAGTGGTGATTTAAGAGTACTTTTCAGTTATTGAAGGGTAACTGAAATAATTTATGTACTCTGCACGTTTTCTTAGATTTTGCTATAGTTACTTAGTCCATTTACCAGAACCTCAACATCTTTAAGGATAAAAACTAACCGCCACAGATTTCTAGAAAGCAGCAACATTCTTTGAAATGTTTATAAATGGAAAGGTAGTGTTTCTTTGAATTAGTTCTGAGGTTAAGCCAAATTTTACCCAAATTTGGAGGGTTACTTTTCCTTTCAAGTACTGTTTGCATGCAGCAACCACACCACCCTGAACACGCATGCAACATGAGCCCCGGAGTCTAGGTGAGAAACCTTCTGCTGGTTTCTATGTTCACACATGTCCCTCTCCTGATAGCGGATGTACCTAGAAATACTCTGTAAAGCCCTTGGTATAAGTGTGGTTCTTCCCAGAAACTGAGACAATTTAAAGAGAAGCACTGTGGCTCATTTAAAGCCAATGAATTTATATATTCTGTAATTTTCTATTTATTGAACAGAACTGTATTCCTTCTCAAAGATCTGTTTCACCTCTAAGTTCTGGGAAATGAATTTTAAACTTTAAAGATATTGAAAATTTATGAAGGACAGAAAAGCATTTTATAAAATAAAGAAGGGAGAAATTAAATGAAGACCTATACACATATTTCATATCAGACTTTTTTTTTTAGCAACTTGGAAATCAGATCATTAAATCCAGGATACTATCATGACATCCATTCAGTTGCACTGTGTTCAAACCTGAATTCTTATGCCTAATGATGTAAATTTTTTTCCTGTTTCTTTTTTGCTAGCCCCTATGTTATAAACTGGCAGGTGATAAGTATTCAGGTTCTTAAACTGTTTTCTTTGTCCTGTTTCCGCAGTTGTGGTCCTCTGTTTATACATACATACACACACACACACACACACACACACAGGCACCCTTTTACAGTGTCTGTGTAAATGGGTGAGGGGTGAGTTTGAGGAAGAGTCTGAGTTGAGGAACTGGTTAGAGTGTGATTTCATTTGCAGAGATAAAATGCAAAAGGAGAACAGTTTGGGAGGAAGGACGGTGATGTGGTCTCCAGGGAAGGCATATTCTGGAAGGAGAGCAGAAACATACCCATGCACACGGTGCCATGTCCGTACCCTGCATCCAGGATCCCACTACTTGCATTTCTTGGCCCTGGTCCCCCAGATGGTGACCATCTTGGTGAAATCCTTGGAGATACAGTGATCCTAGAAAACATCTTTTGCTCTTGTCAGCTTTTTGATAAATCTACATTGCTGTAGATATGTTGATTTGGGGAGGAAATAGCAAACTTTTTTTTTTTTGTAATTAGGCTAAGGGCAAAAAAAAAAAGAATGAAAGGAAAACCTGAGGTCATTTAGACTCCATGATGAGGAGAATGAACCTGAATCAAACAAGCCCCACTTCAACTCCTGGTTCTGCCTTTCACCGGCTGATTGGTCCTTAACTCCTGTGAATTGCCTCTTCCTCATCTGTAAAAATAGTCATCGATACTCACCTCACACCACTAAAGTGAAGATTATATGAAATAATAGGTGGTCAGTCCAGCATATTACTTTACATCTGTGATTTACAAATTTTTCCTTCCTTCTTTCCCTAGCCCACTTCTTTACCATCACGTAAGATAAAAATAAAAGTTTTCTGAGAAAAATATCACAGAAATCCCCTGTTAACCTGTCTTGGTGTTTAATAGTGCTTGCCCAAAAATACTTCCTTCAGTCTAACTCGAATTCCCAAGGCTGCAGTCTAAGCCCTTCTCTTGGTTGATCCTCCTCCTTTTTTGTTCGCAGTTTTAATCTTGCTAAATGAGCAACAGGAAATATCCTAATCTTCAGAAGCATATTTTTTTTATTTCTTGCCTTTCATAGATGAAAGCACAAAATCTAGTGGGAGCCCCAGAATTCTCAGTGCTGTAAACTTATTTCTGATTGCCCAGGTTAGTCGGAAATTTCACGGCTGTTTTTCTTTTCTGGCGTGCATCTCTGTGAATCTTTTAATTGGAGATGTGTGTGGAGAAATACAGGCAGGGAAGTGCACGCTGCAGAAGAAACTCTACCTTGAAGTTCTTTCCAGCTAAGAATCTCGAAATCCTTCCCATTTAAGGAAGGCATCACCCACAAAATTTTAAAGTGTTCAAGAATGTATGTTCCTAAACTTAGTTCTTTTTTTCTCCTGAGTTACAGAGCTATTCTGTACTGTGTGTGTGTGTGTGTGTGTGAACTCAAGACTTCATGCATGCTAAGCAAGTGCTCTTCCTTTGAACTACATTCCCAGTCCTTTTTATTTTTTATTTTGAGACAGTTTTGTTCAGTGGCTGAGGGTCTCACTAAGTTGTTGAGGCTGGCCTTGAACTTGTGATCCTCCTGCCTCAGCCTCTCAAGTCCAGGAATTACAGGTGTGGACCACTGTGGCCCACCCTGAACTTGGATTTTTAAAATATGCTTCTACTTCTCTTATCACTTGCACTGCTAGGACTCACGTAATAGATTTGCATGCAGCCTGGGTAAAAATGAACCTAGTAAACAAGAAGAAATAGATACAGACTTTTTAGAGCATTTGACTAGTTTTCATGACTAAAAGATCAGTTTTTAAATTCTATCACAAATCTGAGTAATGACATGGCCTCCCAAAGCATATAGATTCCCTTAAGAGTTAAAACAGCTTTCAAGAGGAAACGATGAGCTATGCAGCCTGCCATATCCTGTGTTCAGAACAATTTTCATTTCTACTTATCTGTAAAGGTTGAAGGAATGTCTGCAAATATTTGCTTGGTTTCTATGGTGAAGCAGAGAGAGATCAAGTGGGTGATTGTTTAGTGTCAAAATCAAAACTGTGCAATACTGTATTTTTACACAGAGAATGAGTTTGTTGCTTGAAACATAATAGACATTTAGTAAGTGGTAAGTATTTTAAGTTTCAGGAGTTCAAGATGAAATTTAAACAATGCAGCCTGAAGGAAAAACATGGTCCCTTCAGGCATTTTAAGACTTCATTTTACAGAAATAAAGTGGCCCTGGCACTTTATTAAAAAGTCATCCGTTGACTAAAGATAGTGTTAGTGGATTCTCAGGACGCCTGCCATGGGTCTGGAGACACGACCATGGTCTATAAATTTAAATCTGTGTCCTGCCCTGGTTTCTCCCTCCCAACCCTGGAACTCTCCATTCTCCCATCTTCTGGTTACTTGTATATTCGTTGAGAGATGTATTTATTTTATGCCTACTGCATACAATGTTCTGCAAGGTGCTGACCACCTAAAAATGGTCGCTACCCTTGGAAAGCTGCTTGGGGTCTTGGAGGCTGCAAGGACACCATGAAGGAGATATAGAGTTGCCAGAGGTGTGATCACTTATGTATGGGGAGGACTAGGCAGAAGCAAGTTCACAAGAATTAAGAATGGAGTTATGTTGGGCTGGAGGGGTGGCTCAGCAGTTACGGCGCTTGCCTGGCATGTGTGAGTATGTGGGTTCAAACCCCAGCACCATGTACACAACAAAGTCTTAGAGCAACAAAAGCCACATGAAAAACTAAATAAAAAACTGATTCTCTCTTTCTCTCTCTCTCACTGTCCCTCTCTCTTTAAAAAAAAAAGAATGGAATTGTGAAGAAGATCAGAGAAGGCTCTCAGCAGGTGGAAAGGCCATAGTCTCTGAGCGGGTTGAGGAAGGCTTCCTATAAAGGAGGGCAGGTGATGAAGCCAGAGAAGGTGGGAGCCTAGTCATGAGGGCCCCATGGGCAGCCTGGACTTCGTTGGCCTGGAAAACTCAGGAGAATGGATGAAAGATTTTAAGCAGAAGAGTGTTGAGCACAGCTTCAGATGCTGTGGAGAGAGGCAGACTGGTAGGTAAAGCTCCCAGAGGAAACTTCTAGAGCTACCCAGGAGCATGATGGAGCTATCAGGTCTGGAGCTTCATTGACCGAGGTGAATAGGAAACCTGGGTAGGTGATGGTTTTGCTTTCAGAGAGAGGGACTATAAGAGGAGGAACAGCTTCAGTGAAAAGAGAATGCATGCTTTTCTGAACCTGAGGTTCCTCTGAGAGGACTAAACAGTGCTTCCAAGAGTCAGTTGGAGTTTTAGGCCAGATACTCTGAAGAGTTCTGGGTACAGTATGGGGGTTTTTGTTTTTGTTTGTTTGTTTTGAGACAGGGTCTTTCTGTATTACCCAAACTGACCTTGAACAGAAATCCTCCTGCCTCAGCCACCCACGTAGCTGAGGATTGCAGGTACAAGCCACCACACCCAATACGAGTGCATCGTGGATTTAAAGGGCATCCCTCTATATTGGATGTGCTCCAGGGACTGAGCATCATGTAAGAGAAGTGACTGCCTGAGGCGGTAACCTTAGAGAAGGCAATTATTTAGAGAAATCTGGAGTAACACTGGAACAGGACCTTAGTGTTCTAGGATTTTACACTTAAATCACTACATAGCATTTCCTGCCCACCGTTGTCCTCAGCCAACTCAGTTGACCTGCTGCTCTCCTGGTTTATGACCACACTCTCCAGTATCACCACGCACCTCGCATAGAGTGGGCAGTGGCATGATGAACCTAATCGAAGCTCACTGTCACCTTTGAAGGTCTGGGGTAAAACCTGTTTGGGGTAGATCCTCTTAAACATTAATAAAATGAGACATGTAAGCTCAGGGAGAGAGAGAGCAGGTACCTTTGGTGTCATAAAAGATCAGAAGCCAAGGTCCCTGAAAACTTGACCTCTCTTCAACCTTCAGTGGATCGCTGTTGTCCCTCCAGGTCTCCGTCGTACCGAGAGGCTGTCTTCTACCAGGATACCTCTGGTCTCTACTTGGAGGAAACATCCATCTCAGCTCATTTTTCCTGTGCCGTCTGTTGCCCTCTGCGTCCTCACATCCTATGAGTCAGTCAAATAGGTTCATCCTCTGCCCTCCACACGTCCAGTTTTGTTAAAGATAAATGAGCATTCCATAATACTAAGTTATTATCAGACAGTGTTCTCATTATCTCCAGTCCAGGGGATTGCCTCTGTTCATCTTCAGTACTGCCACTGGCAGTTTCCTGAGCTTCATTTCTATATTCAGCCATCTAATAATTACTGAGCACCTTCTGTGTGTGACGTTATATATGCATTGTGGCTGATGAACCAGGACTGCAATGAAAAATAGAAAGCACCAGGTACTATAGGTGAGAAAGGGAAGCTCAGAGGAGCACTGTCTCTTCCAAATGAGAACTCAGGAAAAACCCTTAGTTGAGGAAGTGTGCAAGGCCTTAAAGGTTGGACGGAATTTGGACCTACAGAGTCTGCAGGAGAGTGTGTCCCCCAGACAGAACAGGAGCCACAGCCTCATGGAAATCAGGGCAGCTCTGGGTCTGAGGAGGGATAGTCAGCCTTCCCACTGGTGATGGATGGTCAGAGCAAAGGAGAGGACAGCTTTGGCACAGTACTCCCTGCTCATCTTTAGACTTTGACCATTTCTTGTCACATATCAAAGCATTTCCTTCAGCTCTTAGATTACAAATAGTGAATTTGAGATGACTCCGTTATGTTTTGCTGTAAGGCATTTCATTGTTAACTTTTAGTGGTATCTAACTAACTTCTTTATGTCTGGCATTATAATGAGATACTTGCTTGACAGGATTCAAATTAGGATTCTAATATTCTTCATTTAAATGTATAATTTTAAAGAACTGAATTTTTTAAGTCCTTTGCACTGTCCTTTATGAATGGACAATGAAATTATCTCTAGCTTAGATTTTCACTTTGCAAAACTGTACTAGTTTTGTATGGGTATGAAGCAAAAAGACAGATTAGAACTAGCTGTGAAAATCTTCACTTCGACACAATAAAACTTTTGAAGTAGATCAAGGATTGCATCCATTTTCTTCATAAACTGTTACCTACATATTTATTTGAGGCCTGCTAACGTGGGCCCAGAAGGAGAATGTCACCACACCACTACTCTCCATGTGGTACTACCAAACCAAAGGGCAGCAAGGATGTCTAAGGGTGGAGTTCTTGGGTCTGTCTCTATAGCATATCTATTTTTAGGTCTTAATTACCATTCCCACATCAATTGCATACACTTAGAATGTCAACAGAGGGTACCAAACATTCCCCAGTCCAAATGTTCTCATTGATAGGTGAGAAAGCAGGCGTGGAACTAATCAGAGTTCCAGCAAGAAATAGATGACACACACAAAATAAGGAAATTCAAGGAGGATTTGTTTGCGGAGACATGGTTTACAAAAATTTGGGTTTAAGGGGACTCAGGATGGTGTCATACCTTGAATCTTAATGATAGCCAAGCTTGTCACCATTCCCAGGCTCAAGTGAAGACAGGAAGTGGTTAGTGGAATCCAGAGGGAAAGAATCAAGTAGAATCAGGTAGACATCAACTTCGACTTTGCCATGGTAATGCAGCCAGCTCTAGACTACACCCTGGGAGGAAATCAGAGAGTTAAGGACCTGACTTCTCTTCTTGCTCGCTCTCATCTCCAGCCAAGGCTTCCCATTGGCCAGACCCAGTAAGAAACAGGAGGCATATGGCAGACAGAGATCTACCCGCAGGGCAGAGACCATCCAGAGAGGCTAAAGGAAGATACCTAGCGCAGTGTTCACAACCTGGTTCCCTGCTCTTGCAGCCATCTAGTAAGGATGAATCTGATAGCATCGACAGCTTTTTCCAGGACCTTGGTGAAAGGGTACATGAATAAAAGACTGTTAGGTGGAATATTAAGTGAGAGCAGTTTATTCCGACATGTATTTTGAGTCAGAGTTGGCCTTGGCTCTACTTTATCTTATATTGTTATTGAACTCGTTCAAAAAAAAATTGTGAATAGAGATCAAAGCAGTTTAAACAGATACATTCACTTGTGTAAATATCCTTGAACTCCTCCCCCCTTCCGCTCCCCCTCCTGTTGCCAAATCCATTCAGCACCTCTAGAGGCTGTTAATACATGTAATGATTGTAATAAACATCTTATTTGCTTTTGTTCCAGCTGGCTCCAGCCTCCAAACTCTGTCCATAGTTCCTATTGTTATCTTTGCTTACTAGACAACTGCATTGTGTCCACTGGTAGCCACCTTTGTCACAGATTGCTAAATGTTGATCTTCATATGTTGCACTCGCTGTTTCCCACAATGTGTTTTTAAATTTAAATTGACCATTATACTTGGTTTTTAAGGACTAAGGACATTTAGAATTTTTTAACATGGAGAACTTTTAACAAAAATTGACTATGTTGTTAACTGCACTTACTTCGTGCACTAAAATCTTGAAACAGTTTTATCAGTTCTGTTCATTCTTTATAAAGCTTTCAAATAAAAATTAATCAACTTCTACTTACGTGTAACTTAAACTGTTAATCTTCCATTACAAGTTTTTAGAGGCACAAATATAATTCTTAAGAAGAAGGAATTTGTATTTTACCATCAGGAAAAATATGTTATGATTTGTTCTCAAAAACTTAGAGCTAGATTTAGTTGTAGTAGTAAATATTTTAAATCATACATAATTTTTAAAATCATCATCATTTAAGATATTTTAAATTATGGTGACTTATTGTAAGAATTGAAGGACTCTGGGTTGAGAATTGTAGAACAGCTGCATACATTAAGAAGTTAAAACTCAGGGAGATCTCTTGACATGTGATAATAATACATAAATCAAGGAACAACTATAAGAAAATGTTATTCTTTTATATTTGCTGCAAACAATTGTATTTTTTATTTTTAAATTCAGGTCCTTTGTTGCGATTATTTTATTAGGGAGTTAAATAGAAATGTAAGTCCTGTGTAGTTCAGAGGGGTTTTTGCTTGTTTGTTTTTATTTTTGGTGTTTTGGAAATTCAAGCCTGGTCAAATGTACACAGATTAAACTAAAAAAAAGTCTCTTTAGACAAATATTGATAGTTCAATGTACAGTATAAATTTCATCTAATTCCTCTTTCTTTGTTATGATGATATGCACAGAGATTAAGCACCAGTCTTACAAATACAAATGTAATTTTTAAATCTTAGCTTTCATTGACGTCATTAAATGTAAATTGGTATATGTCATAGCATACAGAGCACAAGATGAGAATTAACTCATTCTTTTCAGTAGCTAAATAATGTTTCCCTATCAGTCATTACTGGTGCACAAACCGAGAATATCTGTGTACTAATGTGGATATTTCTGTAGAATAAATATCCACAAGTGGAACTCTCTCGGTCAGGAAGATGTGAATTTTATAGATGCTGTCATCTTGCCCTCTAAAAAGGTTGTGCCAATTAGCAGTTTAAAACAGTTGCTTCAGGGTTGAGGATGAGACTCAGTGGTAGAGCTCTTGCCTACCTTGCACAAGGCCCTGAGTTCAATTCCCAGTACCACCAAACAAAGTTTTTTCATACTGTGGCCAGCTACAAAGGGTGTCATTCTGCTCATTTCCACAAATCAGGGGAAAAAATGATAACCCTTCATTGTAATGGGTTTCTTTCCTTCCTTTTCTTTTTTCCCTTCCTTGAGATTGTCTTTAAGAGATTTCACTTCTCATGAACGCTTTTTTCTTATGCTTTGTCTGTGATTCAGTTGCCTTGTTTTGTCCTTCACTGACGTGTACAAGTTCTTTATGTACTATGTATGCTAATTCTTTGACTTTCCGTATCTTTTAGATGTTTTCACCCAGGTTGTCATTTGCCCTTTGCCTTTTTTTCTTTTCTTTTTTTTTACAGTGTTCTTCAATAAAGAGGATTTCAGTTGTAAACAGCTAGGTCTATAACTCTTTTCATCCGAGGATTCTAGATTTTCCATCATTCTGAAAAGGGTTTCTACCTGCCACCATCCTCTGCTGGTTTTGTTTTTGTTTGTTTTTTTAAGTACATTTTTCTAGATCTGCTTTTCATAACATTTAGATGTTCTGTGGAATATTCTTATTCATCATGTAAATTAAGGTTCAAACTTATTTTCTTCCCGATGGTTGGCCATTTGTCTTGCTTTATATAGAAGCAAGTGGATTTTTCTCTCACTAAGCCATATTTCATCCTCCCATAAGAATGTCAAACCCCATAAATATATTAGTCTCTTTCTGGACCGTACATTTGTTTATAAAATCTATTACCACCTCCTAGTTTATTTTCTACTTACTACACCTTAAAGTATATTTTAGTGTATTAAGAGAATATCTCTCTCAACCTTATTTCTTGAACTATCTCATCTTAGTATTGTTAGTTTTATGTTTTGTTTTTAATGCTTTTGCTAAGCATTATTCTACCACAGGCACCATTTTGTCAAAATTAAATGCCTTCCCAAAACTATTGAATTGTCTTAAATTTTTATGTTGATGTAGGGATGACTGTTACCTTTTTATTTTTTTATTTTTTTATTTTTGA
>PVKS010003763.1:0-100329 GCA_004027875.1 Aplodontia rufa | reverse complement strand
TACTCGCCCATGCCAAGTAAGCACTGTAACTGCTGAGCCACCACTCCAGCCCCTCTAACTAAAGTTTTGCGGATTTGGCTTAAATATTCAGAAGATATTCATACGTGAAATCATGGATGGGAAGATGGAAAGGAAAAAGAAGTAGATACAAAGCCTGAAACCATAGGCGGCTGACAATGCTCTCAAGAAATAAAAACACAGAATAGAGGTCAGCAGTCTAATGACTCCCTTAGTTTTGAAAGAAAAACTACTGAATTCATTACTTTCCTCTGATTAAATTTCTATGTGAAGGGCTGGAGCAGTGGCTCAGCAGTAACAGCGCTTGCCTGGCATGTGGAAGGATGTGGGTTTGAATCCCAGCACCATGTACTCTACAAAGTGTTGGCCATGTGAAAAACCAAATAAAATTGATTCCCTCTCTCTCTCTCTTGTCCCTTTCTCTCTTAAAAAAAAGGCAAAAAAATTTCTATGTGAGTTTCAAATTTGATTTAAATAGACCGCAAATCACAGAAAATTGTAAGTTGTAATATGATAGTATGCATTTTTTTTGAGAACTATAGCAGTTTCCCACATGTATTGAATCCATTTTCAGTGCTGAGATACCTGACCATGAAAGAACACAGTACAAATACTGAAATCACACTTAGAAACAGGCAATGAAATATTATTCAGAGTCTCATTAAGTTTCCCTTTCGGAATAAACAAAAACTGTGATCCATCAGAATCAGTACAGAAGGGAGTCTTAAATTCTAAAAACGGGAAGTTCCTCTAGGAGATGGAGTTCTCACTGGGGACCTCTAGTGGCAAAATGCAACCAAGACCCTAACTTCACAAGCATCAGGGAAAAATAGCTTAGTCTCGCCTTTATTTTCAGAAAAGTTACAGCCACATATTTAAAAACATAAATTGTAGAATAATTTTATTCATTTTTAATAATTCTTTGTTTTACAAAACTTCAGTTGCAAGTGTCTTGAATGTTGATTTTCCTTCACAGAAACAGATTTCAAGTAACTTAGAGAATGGAGTAACATTAAGGAAATCTCTATAAAAGACAGAAACTTGTTTAAAAATGGAAATGAAATAATAATTGTCTTTTTTCTCTGTCTCAAGGAGTGAGACAGAGTTGTAGTTTTCTATTTTTTTCGAACACTTACAAAACAAAAGCTTCCCTATTCCACAATGGACAAACCTCCCAGATGAGGACATTCTTATATCTGGAAAATATTCTCTCATGTTATAACTTAGATCTATTTGAAAATAATATCAGCCATAACAAAATCTTTGATGACAGAAAACCAAAGTAGGGCATATAAAATGTGAAAGACATCATATGACTTTAGCACATTTTTCCATGACAATAAAAATGTTTTTAGTAGGTACTAACTTGTATAACTGAGTGTGGGAGTTTATTTCTCAATAACTGACTCTGCATAGGCAACTCTTCATCAAGTAGGAGTCACCTTCCCTAACGAGGGAAGGTTTCCAAGTTAAGCATCTTATGTATTAATACAAACAAATGATAAAATAAGAGACCAAAATAAGTTCATCTCACTAATATTAATTCATGATTCTCTATCCTATCTTGATTTCAAAGTATATATTTTCAAGGGTTTGATAAAACTAACAAAATTGGTCAATTATTTCTCTACCAAAGTAATCCCTGCTATTATTTTTTTTTATTAGAATAGTACAGAAAGGTATAAAATGAGTAAGGAGTAAGTCCCACCTCTTGTTCCCTATAGTTATTGTGGATTCTTGTTATGGAGTGGCTAATAAGGTGCCCCCCCCCAAAGCTCCTGTGTTAACGCAGGAACATTCACAGGTAAGATAATTGGACAGTGAGAGCTGTAACCTTGCCAGTGCATCCTAGCATAAATGTATTGACTGGGTGTTAACTGTAGGCAGGTGCAGCAGAGGTGGAGGAGGTGGGTCACTGGGGGCTTTCCCTGGAAGAGTTCTCTTCCCTGCAGCCCTTCCTCCCTCCCTCTCTCTGCTTCCTGGCTGCTATGAATGGAGCAGGGCTCCTCTACCACCTCCTTCCACCACAATGTTCTGTCTTACCTGGGCTAGGAACAATGGACTTGACCAACCATGGACTAAATCTCTGGAACCATAGGCTAAAATAAACCTTTCCTCATTTAAGTTGTTCTTGTCAAGTATTTTGGTTGCAGTGATGAACAGATAACACAAAGGTAGAATAAGGCATTTTGCCTTTTTTCTTTAGCTTAGACTAGAGAAACATTATTAGGCACTATTACTCAGAGAAAAAAGTATCATCTAGTTACACCTCTATAGGAACCTTATACATGATATATTCTAACTTCATTTTAGACATGAGAAAATGGATCCATCATGATTAAATGCCAAGGTCATGGTAGGTCAAATGTCAGAGTTAGAACTAGAAACCAAATCTCCATCTCTCAGTCTAGTGATTTTTTTCCCCTCTAACAAACGTAAGCATGATGTTTACTCTAATTACCTCAAGAAATTAACTGCAAAGCATGAGAGAATAATATTGATATCACTTGTTAGCATCAAACATAATGTGTTGTATAGTTTTCTCTTATTATTTTCAAGGGATTAGAAAGCTCTCATATTACAAAAATATGAAGATATAATTAGGGTCTTATTTTGCCAATCACTGTAGATATTAGAAGACCCTACTATATTGTTCAGAATCATCTTTGAAAAATATAAGCTACTTGTTACTTAGCTTCATGATCTATTCTCATGTCCATAGTTATGCACTTTAGAGTTACTAAGATTTGAGTCTAGGACACAATTCAGGGGTACATTTACTAATTGGGTTAACTGCCATAAACCCAGGATAAAAAAAAAACCAACAAGTAAAAGCAAAGGTAACCCACCAGCATGCCATCAGACAAACAGATGCCAAAATTTGATTTTGGATTAAATAATTCCTGAAAGATGTATATAAATGCTGTCACAATTAGATGTCAGCAAGAAAAAAGAGATTAAATTTCTGAATACTGCTTTCTGAGATGAAAAATGGACACTCTTGAGTTGATAGCGTGAAGTAGAGGCAACGCAATAAATTACTCAGGAAAATGACATTTTTAAATGTATGTTTTAATTCTATACCTATATTTTCTACTTATAATCACGTTTGCCTTCAAAGAGTTATAATCAATATTAAAGTCTTAAAAACAATCTTAAAAAATTAAGCCCTAAAGTAATATATAATACAGTGGTTAAAAGCATGGACTCTAACATACTGGATTACATATGTCTTCCCAGGTTGAAGAGTGACTATCTATGGGACTTTGAGGAAGTTACTTAATACTGTGTCTCAATATCCCTAATCTATAAAAGAGGAATAATGAGTACCAACTTCACAGGATTATTGTATTAAATTAGATATATAATCTGTAGAATAATGCCTGATACTTTGTAACTTCTCAATAAATGTTAACTACAACAATTATCATTTTTAACATTCACAGATATATTTTTGACTCATGCTTTCATGATTTTTGTTTAATTTCAAGTAATTTTAGTTTTATAAATTTTGGGGTTCTATGTTAACTACAACATAAGGTGTCTTTTTCTTTCAGGAGCTGATGTACGAGAGATAGAAAACAGATAGGGAAATAGAATATTTTGGCCCACAACAGTGTGACATACTCTTTTTTTCATAAATGTTTCCTTAACTAAACTGATTTGAAAGAAATACAATTTAAAGTACTTTAAATTTTCTGGTTTAGAAGCCCATTGCTTAATTTAAGTAGTTTATAATATACCATTGGGGGGAATAATGTAACCAAGATCATTAGGGCTCAAAGAAACTCAGCTTTGGCCTAAGGACAGGGGACGGTCACATAGTATATGGAATAGAATGTAGCTATATTCTGAAACTGAAGAAACAAATGCAAGACTACTAGGCTCATATCCTACTTATATCCTACTAACATCAGCAAGTATCTACACTCGTGCCATGGCATGCACTCACTCTATTAATCAAAACGAAGTAAAAGTAAAAACTTACTGAAGGTCCTGGCTTTCCTCTTATCCCTGGTGGTCCTGGTGGACCAACAGTGCCCTAAAAAAAATAGAAGAGTAGAGAGAAAATAAAGCTATTATATCACAAAAAGCAAATATCTATTTGTAAACTACTAAAACATTCATAGTAGTATTCTAAACAAAATTAAGAAAAACAATTCCAAACAGGGATTTAAAATTCTATTGATACCATATCCTAACAAAATAGATGATTAAAATAATGAGTGCTCCTTTATTTTGAATTTATGTTTTTTCATACTAATGAAATGATTTAAACCAGGGGTGGTGGCACATGCCTGCAACCACAGCAAACTGGGAGACTGAGGCAGAAGGATCATAAGTTCAAGGTCAGACTCATCAACTTAGTGAGACCCTGTCTCAAAAATAAAAAAAATAAAAAGGGCTGGGGATGTAGCTCAGTGACAAAGCACTGCTAAATTTAATCCCAAAACAAGCTAAACAAACAAAAAAATTAATGGTATAAAACTTACCTTGTCTCCAGGATATCCTGGTTCTCCTGGCTCCCCTGCAATGCCTTGTTCACCCTAGAGAGTACAATTTCATACAGTCATATGTGAATTATAAACGTGGCAATATTATAAAAGGCAAGTACTAATTATAGATGAATAACTTCTGTTTTTTCTACTAAGAAAATTTAATACAATCTATAGTATCCATTAGACTCTACACACAGTTTTTTATAAGCTCTACTGATTTTGGAAAAAAGATAAGTCTAGAAATATCACTATGGTAATGTTAATATTTAAATCACCTTATCACCTTTGATTCCAGGCAGCCCCTTATTCCCTGAAAGACCCTACAAAAGAAAAAAATTAGGATATCTTGTGACATCATGGAGAAATTAAAGGGAAATATCAATTATGCAAATAGAACCATACCATTGGGCCAGGAATTCCAGAAGGTCCAACTGGTCCCACAGGGCCAACACTGCCCTGAAAAGCAGTAAGAAAGGAATCAGGAAGCATTCACCAGGATTGGAAAGAAAATATGGTAAAATGAATTAATAAATTAATGAACCCAGAGCAGTTCACCTCACTAAGCTCCCATATGTGCCTTGTTCTTTAATAACTTCTATACTCTCTACATTTATAACTAATGACGGTCTTTTAAACTTTCATGCAATCCACTGTATTTCCTGAATTCTTCTCAAACTGTTCTAGCTCACAAGGATCCTTCCCTCCTTTGAACTCTCTATTTATAGTCCATGACATTCATTTCATGGTATATCTCCAAAGAGGAATACTTCAGTATTACACTCCCAGGAAATAGGAAATATTTCACTTATTTTTCTTAGATCTTTATTTTACCCATTTATTTAGCAAACATTCACTAAGCTGTTACTATGTGCCAGGCATTGCAATGATTTATTTTTGTTATTTGAAATTTGTAGAATGAGAAAATTTACCATGATTTTGGAAATAAACCAAGCAGCAGACAAGAAACTCTATTCTGGGTTTATAGCATTAAATGATTATTCACCATTTAATATTTATTGAAGATAATGTGTACCAAACATTGTAGCAGTTTTGAAGGAAAAAAGATGAAAGAGACAGTCTCTATCACCTAGATTCTCAATTTAATGCTGCAATTCCTCAAAAACAGAATTGCTACTATTGTGTCCACAACTTAGAGATCTAGAAAAACTCCTTCAATAGTCCCAGTTAGAAAACAGAGGACAAATAACAAAAATAGGGGGTATCTGAAGGAAAATTTTGAAAAAATTGTGGCATCCCTTGGAAGTTTGGAAATCAGATATTTGTATCACTGAGGCCTTTTTTCCCTTCTTTTTCTCATTACCTCTCTGTCCTGGCTTCCCTATCATTCTTCACCTTAGAAAATCAAGTAGGCTCAAGCCTTTCTTCTATGGTTTCCTTTACAGTTTTATTTGTTGCCAGGCATGGTGGCATGTGCTTGTATTCTCAACTACTCTGGAGGTTGGGATAAGAGAACTGCTGGTGCTCATGAGTTCAAGACCAGCCTAGGAAACAGTGAAACCTTGACTTAAATTTTAAAAATGTTGTATTTGTGAAAAGCGTATCATGTTGCCCTTTTAGTTAGAATCCAGATTTCTTAGGCTGACATCCCTGAAAGACCCTGTCTATCAGGCTTCTACCAACCATTCCAGTCTTCCTTCCTTGCATTTGTCCTTTCTCCTCTCTTTACATCTCCCTCTCCCACATCCTACTTTCTTACTACAATGACTGTTTTCCATTCTCTGGACAGGCTCCCCTTATCATAGGCATTGAGTCTTTGAAGATTTAAGTACTGGAATGTCTTAGTACCACACTACTTAGAACACCACACTATACTTTTCTCCCCCTATCTTTCTAACTTGTGCATTCTGTAAGAACATGTTTCATTCATTTTTTATATTCCAGAGTCAACATAATAACTGGCACATAGCAGTTTCAAAAGAAAATGTAGAATGAATACTGAAGGACTTAATTAACTTAAAAATAAAATTTAAAAGAGTGATTTCTAGAGTTCTATCTCAAACAGAGCATTTAAAACAGTCTACATTTATATAACACAAATTTCAGAATGGAAAAAATGACATTTTTATTTTTGAATGAGTATTAAAGTCTGAGAAATGTAAGTAAGATGAATTACTTCCAACATGTTTAATCCTGAAATATATAGGATGGTTAGAGGCACAGGATAATTCTTTCCAACTTAATAAATATGCAATATTAATACATCATTGCTTGTAATTTTGTCAAGAGGAAACAGTTACTCAAAGTCAGAGCTTTACGACTTATGCTAGTTTCAAAAAAACCTAATAAATATCTGTTTATAAATTGTACAGAAATAATCCAGGTAAATACGGAAAGAAATTTCTTACAAACAAGGAAAAAAGTCTTTACTTGTATATTATTATTTTTCATAGACTGAAATTTTAAATTTTGTTTCAATAAATATATTACTGTGCTTTAATCTGGCACTTTCAAATGAATGTACTTTGTATGTACAATAGCCTATTTTACATTTTAGTGACTCTAAAAGAAAAATCACAAAATAGTAAACAGTGGGAGGTATAAAAACCATCATGTTATAAAGTACTCATATAAAATACAACATATAAAAAAATCGAATGGTAAGGTATAGAAGATTCCAAGAAACACCAAGCATTCTGTGGCATATTACGAGTTGTGTGGAAAACCCTTGTTTCAAAAAGCTGTGTCCTGCAGAAAGCATTCCATTACAGCCTAAGAACAGTTTTCATCTTATAAGGTAAGCTGAACGCTCTTCAGCCTTCCCTACCTATCTACCACATTTCTCTTTCATTGGGATGGAACAGATAGAGGGAACACTTTCATGCATGGGAGCAGAAACTGGGAAATTGATGAGTTAATATGAGAATACCAAGGAAGGACTGAGAGTTCCACACTGGGCTTTTCAACTATACTGATCACCCTAACAAAGAGGCAATAATCACCGTTACCACTGTAATTTTAAAAAGCAAGTGACAGACTGGAGTGGTGGCTCGGCAGTTACAGTACTTGCATGACATGTTTGAGGACGTGGCTTCAAAACGTACACAACGAAGTGTTGGAGCAAATAAGGCCATGTGAAAACTAAATAAAATTGATTCTCTCTTTCTTGCTGTCCATTCTCTCTTTAAAAAACAAAAAAAGTGACAGTATCAACAACTGCATGGAAAAAATAATGTAGATAATGCAGTAGCATCTATTTTCAGAAACTGTACCTGCTGAAAGGAATGCCTGAGAGATAAGGTGGAGGATGCAGCACCGGATGCATTTTCTATACAATGTAAAGGTTTTTCATAATCCTTCCCAATTACTTTCTTTTTTTATATTTTTTTATTAATGCATTATAGTTATACACAATAATGGGATTTGTTGTCACAAATTCAAAGATGCACACAATACAGCAACTTAATTTTGTCAATATAACCCCCCCGCACCCCTCTACCTCTCTCCTATTGTCCCCCAATCCCTTGCCTCTCTTCTGGGTTCTATATTTTTCTTAAAAAAGCAAGTACAGTGACATAATACCTACGAAGAACATTTTTTATATACATGACTATAGTATATACAGTGATATAGATGTTTGGAATGTACCTTGCTTTATCTCAGTTCCAAAATTTCCCTTTCTCCTCCCTTCCTATCATCCCTTGTTATTCTTCGATACATTTGACAATAGGATTAAACATTTACTTCATTGTAAAGGCATGCAGCATAGCTTGTTCAAATATCTTGTAACTGTATCTCATAAATATTAACATACTGAATTTTTGTTCTATGGTTCTAATGCATGCGTTTATCTACCTTTCCCCCAAGACTGGGTTCAGCTCCAGCCACCACGAATGAGGGAAAACATTTGGCCCTTGATTTTCTGGGTTTGCTAACTTCACTCAGCATGATTTCTTCCATTGCCATTCATTTACCTTCAATGGATACAATATCATTGTTTCTAACAGCTGAGTAGAACTCCATTGTATACGTATGTATGTATGTATGTGTGTGTGTGTGTGTATGTGTATATATATATATATGTATGTGTGTGTATATGTATGTGTATGTACATACATATGTATGTATTTTACACATATATATATATAAAAATATATAAAATCAGAGCTTTTGGATCCATTCATCCAGTGAGGGGTATCTGGGTTGGTTCCATAATTTAGTTATTGTAAATTGAGCTGATATGGACATGGATTTTGCTGTGTCACTGTAATGTGTTGATTATAACTCCTCTGGGAAAATACCCAGAAGAGGGATAGCTGGGTCATATGGTGGATCCAACCCTAACTTTTTTGAGGAATCTCCACAATGCTTTCCAGAGTAGCTGAACGAGTCTGCAATTCCACCAACAGTGTGCTAGTGTTCCTAATCTCCCCACAACCCCTCCAGAATTATTTGTATTCATCTTTGACAATCTGAGGTGAAATCTTAAGGTAGTTTTGATTTGCATTTCTCTGATTACTAGTGATTTAGAGCACTTTCTCATGTATTCATTGTCTCATTTTCCTGTGTTGAGAAGTTTCTATTTAGCTCTTAGGCCCATTTATTGATTGGATTGTTTGTGTTTTTGGCATTGTTTGAGTTCTTTTTAAATTTTGGATATTAGTCTCCTGGCAGAGGAATCACAGGCCATGATTATCTCCCATTCTGTAGGTTCTCTCTTGACAGTTTTGACCAATTCCTTGTCTGAACTAAAGTTTTTTTAGTTTAATTGCATCCCATTCATTGATTCTTCACTTTAATTCTTTCTCTTTGAGAGTCTTGTTGAGAAAGTCATTGCCTACTTCCATATGCTGGAGTGTTGGTCCTAATATTTCTTCTAGCAATTGAATGGTAGCTGGTTTAATTTCTAGTTCCTTAATCCATTTTTATTTGATTTTTCTGCAAGGTGAGAGATAAGCATCTAATTTCAATTTTCTGCAAGTGGCTGTCCAGCATGTCCGGAACCAATTGTTGAATAGACTGCCATTCCTTCATGTTATATTTTGACCGCTTATGTCAAAGATTAGATGTTTAAAGATTTGTGGGTTTGTCTCAGTCTTCTATTCCATTGGTCTTCATGCTATTTTGATACAACACCATGCTGTTTTTGTTTCTACAGCTCCATGGCATAATTTTAGATCTGGTGTTTTGAAACTATTTGTTTCGTCTTTCTTGCTTAGTAATGTTTTGGCTATTCTCAGTTTCTTCTTGTTCAAATGAATTTGAGAATTCATTTTTCAATATCTGTAAAGAATGACACTGGTATCTTTATGGGGATTGCACTGAATATGTATAGTGTATTTGCAGACTGGCAATTTGAAATATATTAATTCTGCCTAACCAAGAACATAGAACATCTTGCCATCTTTTCAGGTCTTCTTCAATTTCTTTCTTCAGTGTTTGATAGTTTTCTTTGTAGAGGTCTTTTACTTTCCTTGTTAGATTAATCCCCAAGTATTTATTCTTTTTGAGGATATTGTGAATGGGACCAATTTTCTGAGTTTTCCTTCTGCCCTATTATTGTTAGCATACAGGAAAGCTATTGATTTATGAGTATTGATCTTGTAGCCTGCCACTTTGCTAAATATGTTAATAAGCTTGAGCAGTTTTCTGGTGGAGTTTTTTGGTCTTCCAGATGTAGGATCATGTTATCAGCAATAGGAGATTGTTTGACTTCTTCTCTTCCTATTCTTATCCCTTTGATTTCCTTCTCTTGTCTGATTGCTCCAGTTAGGATCTCGAGAACTACAGTGAATAAAATTGGTGAGTGAGGGCAGTGTCTTGTTCACAAGTTTAATGGGAATGCTTTCAGCATTTCTCCATTTAGTATTATACTAGCTGAGGGTTTGTCATATATGGACTTTACATAGTTAAGATAAGTTCCTTTGATCCCTATCTTCTCTAGAGTTTTGAGCATAAATGGGTGCTGGGTTTTATTGAAAACCTTTTCTGCACCAATTGGGATGATTATGTGTTTTTTTCCCTTAATTCTGTTTAAGTGATGAATCACATTTATTGATTTGCAAATGTTGAACCAGTCTTACATCCCTGGAATGAAGCCCACTAGATCATGATGAATTATCTTCTTGATATTTTTTCTTTCTTTTTTTTCTGGGGGAGGGGGCAGGGGTGGGAGAAAGAGAGAATCCATTTTATTCATTTTTTCATCTAGTTTTTGTTCCTCTGACTGTTGTGTATGTGGTCCTGGGGTTTGAATGGGTCAGCGTACAAGCTTGAAAACCAGTACCCCTGAGCCACCTCTCCATCCCCCTTTATGTGTTTTTGAATGTGGTTTGCTAGAACTTTATTAAGGATTTTTGTGTCTATGTTCATCAGGTCTATTGGTCTGTAGTGTTATGTTTTTGTTGTGTCATTGTTGTGTTTTGGTATTAGGGTTATGGTTACTTTGTAAAAAGTGTTTGGGGAAGTGCCCTCCTTTTCAGTTTCTTAGAATAGCTTAATAAGGAGTGGTGTTAGCTCCTCCTTATAGGTGTGGTAAAATTCAGAAGAGAATCCATGATGTCCTGAGTTTTTCTTCTTTAGAAGGCTTTTAGTTGCTATATTGATCTCAGTACCTATTATCAGGCTGTTTAGGCATTCAAAATTATCCTGCATCACTTTGGGGATGTTGTATGTGTCTAGATATTTGTCCATGTCTTCTTCCAGATTATCTAATTTAGAGGAGCATAGTTTTTGAAAATGGGTTCTGATAATCCATTGGATTTCTGTGGGGTCTATGGTGTTTGCTCCTTTTTTGTTGTTGATTTTGTTGATTTGCCTAATTTCCTTCCTTGTTTTAGTGAGATAGACTAAGGGTCAATTTTTTTTTTTTTTTTTAGTTTTTTGAAGAATTAGCTCTTTGTTTTGCTAATCTTTTTTTTCTGTTTTGTTTTTTTGTTTTGTTCTTGATTTCATTGATTTCTGCTCTGATCTTGATTATTTACTGCCTTCTGCTGGCTTTGGTATTAGTTTGTTCTTTCTTTTGTAGGGTATTGAGGTGGATCATAAGCTTATTTCTTCAGGATGTCTCTTGATTTTTAAATGTAAGCACTCAGTGATATTAATCTTTGCCTTAAGAATACTGTCATGGTGTCCCAGAGGACTTCATTTTCATTTGCTTCCAAGAATTTCTTGATTTCTGCTTTTATGTCTTCTTCATTTAATAGGGTATTGTTAAATCTCCATGTATATGTGTGTTTTTCTATTATAATTTTTGCTGTTAATTGCTATGCTCATTGCATCATGGTCTGATAGAATACATGGAATAACATCTACTTTTTATATTTGCTGAGATTTCCTTTGTGAACTAAAATATGATATATCTTGGAGAAGGATTCATGCATGCTGAGAAGAAAGTAAGCTCGGCCAATTTGGGGTGGAATATTCTGTAGACATCTGTTAAGTCCATTTGATTTATGGAGTTATTTAGGCTGGGGATCTCTTTACTGTTTTTCGCTTTGATGCTGTCTATTGGTGACAGGAATATTAAAATCTCCCAGTATTCTCATGATGAGGTCCATAAGTTGTTTTACATCATGGAGTATTTTTTCCATGTACTTGGGAGCATAAGTGTTTGAAGTATAGATATTTACTATGGTTATATTTTCCCGATATATTGTTCCTTTAGTATGATGTAGTAGCCTTCTTTATCTCTTCTGATTAAATTTTGGTTGATTATCTACTTTGTCAGGTGTAAGTATTGCACCACCTGCTTGCTCTTGGGCTGTAAGTCTGGTAGCTTTTTCTCTATGCATTCACCGTCAATCTGTGGATGTCTTTGGCTGTAAGATGGGTCTCGTGCAAGCAGCATATTGTTGGATTTTGTTTTTGGAAGCAATCTACTAATCTTTGTCTTTTAATTGGTGCACTGAGACCATTCACATTCGTTGTTAGAATAGTTATGTGGTTGTGGTTCACAGTCATTGTGTTCTACTAGTGAGTTCTGTGTATCTTGGTTGTCTTTTAATAGCATGTACTTTTATTAAATTCTTCTGTTCATGGGTTTTGAGAATTGTTAGCTTGTACTTCCATCAGGAGTTTTTCTATGAGAATTATTTGTAATGTTAGGTTTCTGTTCACGAATGCTGCAAGTTTGAGCTTATCCTGAAATGTTCTTTCCCTTTGATTGTGAAGCTGAGTTTGGCTCAATATAGTATTCTGGGCTGCTGGTTGTGCCTATTGGGTGTCCTATATGCTTCCCAGATGAGCACGCCTGACTCTATTCTAATATGGGAAAATTTATCTTTTACTATTTCATTGAGAATATTCTTTACGCTATTTGTCTGCATTTTTGTTTCTTCTTGTATCCCAATTACTCTTACATTATTTCTTCTGATTTCATCTCGGACATTTTGAAAATTCCACTCATGATCTGTGAGTATTTTTTTTTCTTTTGTGTCATCCATGCCTCAAGCTTACTCATCCTAGTCTCACTGTTGGAAGTTCTTTATTCAAGAGCTGAGGTTCTGTTTTCTATAGAAGTTAGTCTGTTATTAAATTCTTCCATCATTCATCTGATGTGATTGACTGAAGATTTTAGCTCTGTTAACTTCCTTTTCCATTATGTCTATTTCTTTGATAATTGAGTTTTTTATCTCTTGAGTTTTTTCACTTAGTCCTTTCACTATATCTACTTTATTTCATTGCTCCTTTTAGTAATCAGATAGTTGATAGTTTCTTCTAGGTTTTTATCCTGCTCACTGCCTATGGGCTCCTTGTTAGGGGAGTTGTGGTTTTGAGGTGAACCTTATCTAGTTTGATTTCTCGTTTTTGAAGAGCTTATTCTGGATTTTTGAATTGTGATTTCTCTGTGGGGAAGCAAGGCAGGTCTCTGGGTGCTTCTTCATTGCAGGTCAGGAGTCAGGTCAGACACCACCCCTCTGATGACCACTTTCTTCCAAAATGCTGTTTCTGCCTCTAGCCTCATTTTGATGCACCTTTTGGATCTCCAGGGCACAGATCTGAAATGTGGTGGTGGTGTGGGGGAGCCTGTTGGATTATTGAAGTGCAGTGGTGGGCGTGCATCACTGGGTCCTGGGGTCCCAGAGGCATGGGCAGGGCAGAATGGGTTGCCTGTGTCCACACTGGGACCTAGGATCCTTAGCAGCAGGAACAGACTCAATATAACTGGACCGGGCAGGTATGTGCTACAGCTGGTTGGCTCCAGTTGGGGGTCCTCAGGATATTCTGGGTGCCTGCTGGCCCAGGATGAGAGGCCTGGGTCCACATGGTACTAGCTGGGTGGCTCTGGATGAGGGTCAAATAAAATTTATTTTTAAAAATCCATATAAAATAACATTAAAAAGGAGCTAAGTGGGGCTGGAGTGGTGCCTCAGCAGTTACAGTGCTTGCCTGGCATGCACAAATACACGGGTTCAAACCCCAGCATCCATGTACACAACTAAGTGTCAGAGCAACGGAAGACATGTAAAAAAAAAAACAACTCAATAAAAATTGATTAATTCTCTCTCTCTCTCTCTCTCACTGTCCTTCTCTCTTTAGAAAAAATAAATAAAAAGGATCCAAGAAAAAAATTAGAGGAATGTTTCAGGCAGACAAACATGTACAAAGTCTTTGTGATATATATGTTGCTGAAAAATGAATAAACTTTTCTTGTGCACAAAGAATATGTCTGCAAGAGGCAGATAAGGACCAAACAAGGCTGGACATCTTGGGCTACGTTAACTTTGGTCTTAATCCTAAGAGTGATTATAGAAGCTTTTGAGCTAATCAACTCAATATTAACACATAAAATTAAGAATTATGAAGAGCATCTTTGAGTCTAACTCCCTTTACCTACTTCCTTCCTCTATCCATTAACATGGTCTGACTACTGCCTATAGGTTTATTTATATTCTGAGGAAATGAACAAACTGATCTAGTCCACCTATACATTAAGCTTCTCATTAAAAAACTTTAAAATTTCACAAGTTAGACAGACAATATCCATTTTAAGGTAGAAGAACTTTTAAGGAAGTAATATAAAACAATAGAATTTTGGACTCTGCACTTTTATCACCTGGCTTCAAATCTGGGTTCTAATACTTATAACCTAACTAATAATAATAACTTATAGTCAAACTAATGACAACAGCATGTGAGGTGCTATTGCTAATTTTATAATTGCTGCTACTATTAATATTACTATCATTAACATTCTAACATGTCTAAGACTTACTTAGGCTCCTTGATTCTAAATCCCCTATGCGTGTCATCTCAAAATTACAAGGTGAAACTTGTTAGGCTGACTTTAATTTTATCACAGCCTTAACAACTGAATTCTTGACTTATTTCTTGGATCAAGCTGTCACCTTGTGCTTTGGGGCAATTCAAGACTGAAGGAAGAATACTAAACAAGTCAGAACACCTATGTCCAAATTTGGGATAAAACTATTTTTGCTTTATCTATGGCATTAAATTCTAGAGTTTTAATTACTTCCCTCATAAGTTAAAGCAAACTCTGAAATGGTTTTTAAGGAAAATTTTACCTCTGCTATTTCTTATATCCCACTATTGTATAGAAAAAAGTAGTTTACTTTTAAGATTCTCTTCTTATTAGGTTACTTACATTTCATAAACATGTATCAATCCTGCCTTTTGCTCAGTTTAATGCTAAAACATAGGCCATAATTTATATAAATACCTGCATTTTATATCCCTGTCATAAATATAATAAGCTTGTCTTAGAGAAGTATATCTATGAAGCTGTATCATAAGTAGTAGTCTGCTTACTCCAATGAACAATCTAAAATTTATTAGAAAGCTACATATCTGGACTACATCATTTTAGCCTCCACAGAATTATTTTTGCTAAACTGCTCTTTGGAAAAAAACACTGTGTAAAAACTGGCTAAGTGTACAAATAGTTGCTGATATTTTGTAGCATACTAAATCAGCTAGGAATTAAAATGTTAAATGACATTGGTGAAGTCTAGCTTTTGCCTTTGTTCAATTTTATGCTGCAAACTGAAGTCTAGAGTTAACATGTGTTTTTGTTCAAGTTGATCTCCAAATCAGATGGTATGGAAGATAATCACAAAGGAAAGAAATGGCTATTCTACATCATATATCTTTGAGGAGACTGGGTCCTCAATCTGACAGATATAAGTATATGAACATACACATCTATGGAAGACAATTATTACTTTAGCCTATCATAAAATATGTGGGGAGGACAGCATTGTGGCCATCCTGGAGAAGAGTGGGAAGAAGTTTTCCATGGAGCCAGAAGAGTTCAACTCTGACACATTCTGGGAGTTTGTCACAACTTTTTAAAAAAGGGAAACTTCAGCTAGTTTTCAAATCCCAGCCAGTGTCCCAAAACAAAAAGGGGCCTGGCAGGGTGATCTTGGGGAAGACCTTTGACATCATGGTGATGGACCTCAAGAGGGATGCCCTAATTGAGTTTTAGGTATCACGGTGTGGGCATTGCAAGCAGCTGAAGCCCACGTACACTAGCCTGGCCCAGAAGTTCAAGAACTACAGAAGAACCTTATCATCGCCAACATCACCAACGACAACACCAGTGACTGCTACAGGTAGAGGGCTTCTTTTTGTCCCAGTTGTGACAAAAAGAACCTGATTAAATTTGAGGGAGGAGAGAGAGCTTTGGAACATTTGAGCAAACTTATAGACAAACATACCACAAAATAGAGCAGGACCAAGGAACACCTTTGAAGGCCTGGAGGTCTAGAGAGAGTGGGAAGAGCCAGACACTGTAGCGGCCAGCATTCGATGAGGGAGCCCTGAGGGCCAAGGCCATTGATGCAATGGTGGTATTTCAACTTCTTTTCTTTTGATATTTTTTATACTTTGATATGTCACCTTGTGCTCTGAATACTGAGTATCCATGATTGCAATAGTTTAGGCCAGACTTTTATGAAGAATACATCTATTTTTATCATTTGGGGTCTGATTTTTATTGTACTTTAATATTTCCTCAAAGCAGATAAGTTGAATCTCTGTATGAGAATGTTTTCTTTTTTAAGTTAAAGATTCAAAAATTGCTGAAGAATTCTACTGCTCTAATTTTCATATCTGGTTGAAAAGTGCATTTGAGTAAGGTTGATATCAATGACACTAACACTTCTCATCTTCCTAAGTTGTTAAAATGCATCTAATGAATATAAATTATTCAATAAAATATTCCAAGACAATGATAGTATTTAGTGATACTCACTCTAAGCCCAGGAAACCCCGGAGGACCAATGCCACCTACAAGACCCTATTGTAAAAGAAACATTCAAAATTAATTAAATAGGATTCCAAACAACTAAGGGTATTTTTTCTGACAATGAAGGCAACAATTTCTAAGAAAGAGTGTAAAAATTTATCTTCTACTATTGCTAACTTCTGAAACTCCCTTACTCATGCATCTTCCTGAAAAGTGCAAATCTATGGAGGTAATTTATGTTCTTCAGAAGTGTCGTCGGCTGCATGCTTTTGGATACTAGGATTATCATTTAGCCTAGGATACAAAATTCTCTATGCCTTCTATGTACTTAATAAAAGAAGCAAATATAACCAGCAAGGAATTCTATCGATATAACTAGACTATATACTGTATGAGAAGATACATGATCAGCACATAGGGTTACAAGAAGATGATTTAAAGCACCTCTTTTGAAAGACCATATTTAAATTCTTTAATTTTAGTTTTTCTTACTTACAAAGCAGAAATAATATTTTTTGATTGTTTGAAAGAACACAATACATCAGTGTCAAAATTTTATATGGACCAAATTACAAGAATATTCCCCATTTATTACATTTCAAATTATTTTGAAACAAAGGCATAATATATTTTATATAGAATTACAATAAACTAAAAATATGCAGTTTACTCTTACACTTAAAGATTCAAAATGCTTTTCAAGAAGCATTATAATATATTTAAAAGAACAGTAGATCTATAAAAGAAAGTTTTAAATATTACATTACCAATGTAATAGACTTCAGGTATATGTAATTGACGTAAATAAGATGACTTCATACTAGATATGCAAAGACACAAATGGTATTTTTTTAAAAAACCTAAATAATACTTACTTTATTATGCTTGAAAAGGGAAGCTACCCAGAATCATGGGTAAGAAAAAGATGATAAATGTTCCACTTAAAACATCATCCAAGTTTTTAACGACATATTTATAAATAAGTTTTATTTTTATCTTTCATGAATTATAAATAAAACATCATCTAAATTCACCAATGTAGCTAATACAGTTATAATTTTAAAGAGAATTTAAAAAGAAACTATTTCAAACTCTTTATGATAGTGTTTTACCTATGTCTAATTATAAGAACTATTCCTAACTGATGCTACAAGGATTTTGTGGGTGTTTCTTTCACTCTAAAATCTCATGAAAAGAATATGAGTATGGCATAGATTGGAGGATAGCTATCAGATGCTCTTTGAAGGAAAAAAGTAAGGCTATTTTTAACCGGTGTAAAAAAATAACAATCCATCATTACCCCTTGATACCATAATTAAAATGCTAACTCTCCCAGTCTGAGCTGTGACACCTGAACAATTCTGAAGTCAAAGATTTGTACAAAACATTACAAAGTAATGGCAATTCTGAAGTGCACATGTTTTACATGAGGCTTCTTACATTTTCATATACAAAAGTCAGTGTTGGTGATAATATATATTTTAATATTTTACTTAATCAGTAACAACATGGTCAAAATAACTAAATTTAATGACTGTTGTGATGAAGTTTATAAAAATATTTTGATTCAATTCTTATGTTGAAAAACTATAAATTAGAGTGTGCAGAATGGTACAGAAACTTGTTAATAGTGCTGATTCAGAAATATGATAATGAAGATAACAAGCCAGTTGCTATGGAGGGTGAATGATGCTGGAATGCAACCTTGGACCATCAAATGTACTCACAGGACTGCCATCAAGACCAGCAGGGCCCCTTTCTCCAAAGTCACCTGGAAAACCCTGGCACAGGGAAAGAGAAATAATGCTATTAAAGCCAAAAAGCATAAGCTCATTTTTACTGTTATGTTCTAATGAAGATGTTAAAAGTAATAGAAAATGTTTCTTTCCTAATCAATTACATTGTACTGAAACAATTTTTTGTTATATTTCATTGATTTTTAAGTGTAATATTTATTTCATAAAATTTATTCTGTACATAAAGCTAAGTTGGAGAAGATAGACATTTGTTCATCATTACATAATGAATCACTGAATGAGAGAGAAAATAATCAAAATCTGTAGGTGGCCAATTCATTAGCTACCTCTGCTATTTCATACAAAGGATGGAAAAACTCTTATGAACTCTTGACCATGAGCTAAGGACTTTACAGATAGTATTATATAAACTCATTTAATCCTCACAAAATATCTCTTCAATTGATGCTAATATCCTCACATTAAAGTTGAGAGAATTAAAGCACAGGAAGTTAAGTCACTTGCACAAGGTTAGACCACTAAATTGGGTGGAACTAGTTTTGAATGGAGGTAGTCTGTTACAGAGTTTATGCTCTGTCTACTATGTTGTTCAATTCCAAGATGAAATACACAAAACCTGAAGGCCTCTAAGTACAGTTTTAGTGGGGAAAGGGATAACACGCACAAACATTGAAAACATAAAATGTATTGCCACTGAAAATTAAAGCTTCCCAAATACCTACCGGGAATGCTACATTGTAAAACCACAAAGGATAGTGAAGTAACAAACTTTCTCATTATGAATTCTATTGCAAAGTAATGCAATACTCAGCTACATACTAGTGTTTTGTTCCCTAAAGATTTATCATTGGATTTTTCAACTTTAAAGCTCACTTTTCAGAAGACTGCTTTATAAAACAATTTATGAGTTACTATGTAAATATTTCAATAATATTCATATAAAACTCAAGAATAATAGAGTACATTATTCAATTCTTGTAATTTCTTTAAGTAAGCCAGCATTAAATATTGTATGTTCACCAACTAACAAAAATCACTGGTTCCTCAATACAAATATGAATAGGTTAAGTTGAAAAGGTAGTGTAGCCACAGACAGGAAATGGATGATGGTTCCAAAATCACATACGAAAAACACAGTTTTGCTTTGGATTCAGAAGATAATGCAAAAACCATCTGTGTAGTGAAACATATTGTAGTCATACCCCTTTCAAAGCTAGATGAAGTTCAAGCAGGCATTTTACTTTCACTGTCCTTGGAAATCAAATTCTGTTGTTGAAAAGCTTATAAATCTGCAGTACATCATTCTATTCAGTATGAGCTAACATGGATAGTCAAAAGTGTTTATGATGAATAGGTAATGAAAAAGAAGAGGAAAATAATGTAATAAATTTGAAAGAGTAGAGATGATTTATTTTTTAAAATAGATCATACATAGGCAGATTTTTTCCAGTATCTTATTAAGAATGGGGGACATATGCCATGATTCCATTATCGTGAAATGTACAGAATATGCAAATCAATAGAGATACAAAGCAGATTAGTGGTGGCTAGGGCTAGTGATATAAAGGGAAGAATAGAGAGTGACTGCTAATGAGTACTGAGTTTCTTTTTGGGGTGATGAAAATCTTCTGATATGAGGACTGGATCTGTGACTCAGCAATTGTCTGGGAGCGCTTGTTGGCATGCACAAGGACCCAGCACCACATACACACCTAAGTGTCCGAGAAACAAAAACCAGATGAATAAATAAAATTGTCTCTCTCTTTCTCTCACTCTCTTCCTTTTTCTCTCTTTAAAAAATTAAAATAAAAAATAAGATAGTGTCACAATCCCATGCATATACTAAAAACTACCAATCATATACTTTAAAAGGGTGAATTTTATGGTATGTGAATTAAATCTCAATAAAGTTGTTCTTACAAAATAAAGAATCAATCTGAAAAGTTAGAAGGATTACCAAAAATATTTTTGGGGATTCTCTTAAGACTGCCTAAAGAAAGTGCTATTTGGGAATTAATGCCCTCACCACCTCATCCAGCTGGAGAAGGTGCTCCCTGGTTTAGCTTCCCACAAAATTAGTGATTTCTCCCCACCTTAGAAAGAGAAGCAGGGAGAGGTTTTGTAATAAAGGTTTTGTAATAAATTCTTCATTTATTACAAAACCTGTACTTTTTACAATCACCATAAAAACAATAAAACTTGTTAATTTCAACTTCCTATTTTTGTTATGGTAATTCAATAACATGTATAATAAGTACTGGATAATCATCTTGCTCTTGAAAAAATTCAGTTGAATGAATAAAATCTACTTAAATTTTGTATTGCTTATTCTCAGCACATTACACATTAATATGTATTGAAATAAGGAGAGAGAATCAATTTTATTTATTTTATCATCTGGCCTCTTTTTCTAAGCACTTAGTTGTATATACGATGCTGGGGTTTGAACCTGGATCCTTGTGCATGCCAGGCAAGCACTCTAATAGTTGAGCCACCGCTCATTACCATATTAAACATTTTGCTTCCTTTTTAATTCTATACTAGATAGAAATAATTTTATCATCTTTTAATTCTATTTACATGTTTATCATTATATCAATTCATAAATAATTTCTAATTTTAGAGACTTGTGTTATGAAATATTATACAGTTAATGTCACAAAAATCACCATTGTTTGGCTATATATTAGACAGCTTTCTTTACAAGAACATCATGCCAATGTTTACACTGTTGAATATTTCATTGTTTGTTACATGTTTATTCAGGTGTTATTTCAATTCTAGTAACTACATACAGTTTTATATGAAGATGAATTTCCATATTCTTTTAATAATGAATCTAAATGTTTGCAACCATATATCTTTATTATCAAAAACTGATCTTTAGGATTTGTTAGAAATAGGAAATAGTAGTAACCAAATGCTTTGCCTTTGACCTTAATATACAAAAGATTCTGCATTTTCTCTACTTGAAAGAATTTGTAATACAATGAAATATATTTTGTCATGTTTATCTGTAAAATATCAGAATCATTAGTTTAAGTCAAATTGAGCTTTCCTATAAATGTCCTCACACTGTCAAAGGGTGTAATCTCCAGAATTTTCACCTTTTTCTTTTTCCAGTTTGTCAGTTTCATGAATGTAATCTTCATCTTCCAACAGGCATGACAGAGTTTTATCATTGCTTCTGTACCGTAATTAGTTCTCTTTTTTTTACACTATGTTTTAAACAGTTATAAAGTTTTGTTACAATGACTATGACATTTCAGGAATTTAATCTGATCTCAAGTTGTGAATAATTTTCTTGCTCATTTCCATTGATTGGTTAGTGGAAAGACTTTAAGGTGATCCCTGATGATTCCTTTTGTATGATATTCTCTCTCTTTGGGTATGGACAGCATCTATGACTGATAACAAATAGAATATGGAAATGGTGATAAGGATCTCACTGCTGTGATTATACTATATAATACTCTAGTGTTCTTGCCAGCTCGATGAAGTAGGCAGCAGGTTTGGAAAAGTCCTCATAGCAAAGAACTGTGGGAGACTTTTAGGGCTTGATGGTCTACAGCCCATAAGGGTAGTCTATTAGCTAAGAGGTAGCAAAAAGCCAGGGCCTTCAGTTCTCCAACCTCAAGGGAAATAACTTGTTTCCACAATGTGAATGAGCTTGGATGTCAAACCTCTAGATGATAATGCAGTTCAGATGACACTTTGCTGTCATGATCTGAGCAGAAGACCCAGCTAGGTAGTACCTGGACTTGTGACCCATGACAACTGTCATCAGTTTTAAGCTGCTAAGTTTATAGTATTTGCTATGTTGGAAAAGAAATAGAAAATGATAAAATTGGTAATTCTCTTCTTTAAATAGAGAATGCACAAAGTTTTATTTGTAAATTTTACTGTAGGTAATAATCAATATATCTACTAATACAGCTTCTAGTTTCTAAAAATTCAAGTAGGTCACCTCTGAAGATTTTCTAGTGCAATTTTTTATTGCAAGTCCATATTAATTAACATCAAAATTAAATATTAAATTTTTATATTACCTTCCACATTTTTTACTTAGTCTTATTAAATACACTTTTAAAACTTTATCAATGTAGCATTTCATGTCTACCTGGTTGCATACATAAAGAATTTTTATCATGCTTCATAAATTTTGTGTCTATACTTACGTAAATGCTAATTTTAAGAATATGAATTAAGGCAAAATATTTCTCAGTCTCTAAGTGTAACTATTGCAAATATCACACAGATGTGTTACCTCTGGAATAACAAATCAGAATAAAGAGAGAAGTAGTAAATAGTAACTTTAAATTACTGGGAAATAATATTTTATCATGCAAAATTCTACTGGATTCATAATGAGCAAAACATTAGATAACTAATTTATCTTTCTTCTTACCTAAGTGTTTCTACCACCTGATCCATCACTATTTCAAGCAGTTTTCTTTCCAATGTCAGGAAAGGTACCACCTACAAATGTTCATGACATTCAGATTTGAAGATAAAGGCAAGAGATGTACAGGATTTCTTTAATAAGCATTATTAAACTGTGGTAGCCAGTCTCAATGATGGACCCCACTGATCTCTGCTTCCTGGTATTCACGCTTTTGTGTAGACCCCTCCCACCTTGAACCATGGTTGACCTACATGACCAACATACTATAGATGCGACAAGTGTAACTTCTAATGTATAGTCATAAAAGGCACATTGTGCTAATGGACCATTAACTCTGAGGGAAGTCAAAGCCACATTTTGAAAACACGCAAGCAATTTGTGGAGGAGCTCAGGTCTTCCATCAACAACCAGCACCAATTTGCCCAGTCAGCAAGCCACCTTAAAAGCAGATTCTTGAGCCCTAGTAAATAGTCTTCAGATTACTGTGGCCCCAGCTAAAATCTTGCCTGTACCCTAAAGAGTTAGTGTCACACAAATAATCTACTAATTCTTGGCCCATGGAAACTATAAGAAATAATATGTATACTTATTGTTGTTTTACACCACTAATTTTGAGTAATTTGTTGTGCAGCAATAAATAATTAACACATAACAACAAGAATGGATGTCTAAAATTATAGGGCATTCTATACCAGTGTTAAGTGCTAGATCCTGAGTGACATGGGCACTAACATGATTTTTTAAAATTATTGTGTTTGTTTGTGGTATGCAGGGTTCTCTAAAACGCAAAGCCCAGAGTAAGTTTCTCTCTTGCTGAGGTCTAACAATGGTACTGTTATAAAACGTGATAGTTACCAAACACGGAGTCCTAAGTATATTCACCTGGTATACCTGAAGATATATGTGGTGTTTATAATTTAGACTATTCGTAGATAGTATATTTGATAGAATTTTTAAATATCTTTAAGCAATAGAAAATTTCTTGCTCAGGGCATGTAAAAATTATTTTCTCAACTTTGGAAAGAAATTATAAACATAATGCATTTAAAATAATTACAAAAATATGAGGACCAAAATTGCTATGAAATGGTTACAATTACTACATTTATAAAATTTTTGAAAATAAAAGCAGTACAAAATCTTCTGTACAACACAGTTTCTCTTTCCGGGGTAAGGTTTAAAAACAATATATTCAATCTAAAGTAGCGATAAAAATTATCACTAAATGTGATAGTAAAAACATATTCAAAACAAAATTTTATAAATAAAAATATACAAATCAGACATTACTAATATTAACAGAAATACATCTTTTTCCAAGACTAAATAATTCAAAAAGATCAGGCTAATTTGTTTAGGGTTAGAAATTATTTCTATACATTCTCCATACTACAAAGAAAAAGTGGTATTTTAAAATCCTTCAAAAATGAGATAAATTCAGTACAGAAAACGGTTAGAAGGTGAAAGGCTCTGTGATGATCCAGTCTGCATTTCTTTCCACACTGATAGGACATTTTGATTCATACTTCAAAAGTCAACCCTGTCCTGAGCTGAGACTGAAACTAAAGTTCAGTAAAACTTTGAGTGATTCTAGCCCAATTATTGGAGATGGCATCAAGACTGGTTTAGCTAATCTGAGCCTCCATTCTAGGACTGAAGTTCCTGTCCTGTTCTTAAAGACTGGTTTTCACATTGCACTCCAGATCTAAGACTTGGAACCTGCCTTTTTCTCCAAAATAAGATTGCCTTTTTCCCTAAAAGAGAATGCAGCCTTATACCAACGTAGGCCTAACTGGCATAAATTCACTCACACTTCTGATTTTGATAATCTACCAGGCTAAATTTTCCCTTATGTTATATACCCTAAAATAATCTGGTTAAGTTTCCAACTGTTCATGTCACTTTTCTACGGAATTATGCTCTGTTTGGACTTCATCCAAATTATCTGTAGTTCATTGGGTATCCCACTTGACAGTGCCTATCCCAACCATGTGGTGGGGTTAACTCAGTGTCCTGGGATCATCCTTACATCTGGTCATACTATAGTCAGATATAGTTACTACAGACTATGCCTAGTGAGGTAGAATCACGAAAGTGTATTTTTCCTGAAATAGGCAGAATTACTTAAAAATTATTGACAATTATCCATAATACTCTGGTAGGCAGTAGTACTTTCTTTATAATCTAATTAACTGAAACTTTTTCCTGAAACAAAGAGAGCACTGTCTCTAAATTCTCCACAAAATGTATGTATTTGAAATACTTCTGAGCAATACGTATTTAAGGTTGTCTAGGGCTAAGTATAGACACTAATAACAGATGTCAAATAGAAGGATCTTATATTCTGAAATTCTAACAGTGCAGTAACAAGCCAAAATACAGTTTACTTCAAATAGACTCTTCCAACAGAGAAATATAGGAGAAAAGTGGAGAGGCTCCTTTCTACAGTTAGAAAAGTAAACACTGCTGGAATTTGGTGCCTTAAGTGTGTTATTTTGTCCACCATTCTAAGGCGGTGATATTTTTGTCTTCAAACTACTCAGTAGAGTTTTTTTCTCTGTCAAACTTTAAATATAATGTGATTTGATTACTTATAATTTATTCCTATGAGGCCTGAAAATTCTCCTTGAAAAGACAAGTTATTTTTAGGTGGTATTGAAAGTAAATCCTGTTCCCAATTTCATGTTTATCTTCAATCCTGTATTTGTCTAATAAAATTTTTTAGATCTTTGGAGCTACAAAAATTTGCATGGCCAACTAAGTACAAGAAAGAGACCACTCATTGAATCAAGCAGAGAGTCCTGTAACTGCTTTTTTTTTTTAAAGCAACTACATAATTTCCTGTCTGTGGCACTATAGAATGAAGTTCAGAAACTTTGCACTCAAAAGGAAACTACTTGGAATTAGAAATACTATATGAAATTTAAAGTTATCAAATACATTTAAATGCTCTCTCCCAAACTCTCTCATTTTTCTTAAACACCAGTCTTCTCTTCTATTATGAACCAATGTAGCTTTATGCTTTTAAAGAATATGGCTCATATCATATATGTTCCAAGAAATTTTGTAAATAATGACACTAAAGATCTAAAATAGGATAGTAATACTAATGTGTTTAAAGAGTTGTGACCAATAAAGATTGTCTGCTACCTTGTTTTTATCCAAGATCTCTGCAGAATAAACATTAGTTGAACTCAAATATTCACAGATAGAAAAGAATGGGGGGCTGGAGCAGTGGCTCAGTGGTTATAGAACTTGGCTAGCATGAACGAGGATACAAGTACGAACCCCAGCACCACATACACAAAATGTTGGAGTAACAAAAGCCATTCAAAAACTAAATAAAATTGATTCTATCTCTCTCTCTCTGTCACTATCCCTATCTCTTAAAAAAAAAAGAGAGAATAAAATAATGGATTAATAGTAGCCCTTGGAGCGTCTTCATTTTCTTCTTTTTTTGGGGTTTCTCCATTTTCAAGGGCTGATTTTATTGAAAGTACTTATGGTCCTACGATTGTCTTCTAATATTAATTTATAATAAGGTTTTGATCCAATTTTAGACATGTAAAGAGGAGAGAGGTAAGAGCAATACTACTTCAATATCCAAATGCATGCATAAAAATATGAATGAACTAAAAGGGATTACATGAGATCTTTAAGAATAATTGTAGGGAGCCAATGAACATGAGAAAGTGCTCTAAATCACTAGTAATCAGAGAAATGCAAATGAAAAGTACATTAAGATATCACCTCATGCCAGTCAGACTGGCAAAAATGAAGAAAATAAACAATAATAGATGCTGGAGGGGCTGTGGAGATAGGCACACTGACACACTGTTGGTGGAGCTGCAGACTGGTACAGCCCCTCTGGAAAGCAGTGTGGAGAATCCTCAAAAAACTAGGGATGAGCCCACCATGTGATCCTGCTATTCCTCTTCTGGGTATCTTTCCAGGGGATTTAGAATCAGCACATTACAGTGACATGGCAATATCTATGTTCATAGCGGCTCAATTTACAATAGCTAAATCATATCCCAGATGTCCCTCAGTGGATGAATGGATCCAAAAGCTGTGGTACATATATACCATGGAATTTTACACAGCAATTAGAAACAATGATATTACAGCCTTTGAAGGCAAATGGATGGCTATGGAAAAAATTATGCTGAGTGAAATCAGCACAACCCAGAGAACCAAGGGTCAAATGTCTTCACTCATCTGTGGAGGCTGGAACTAGATCCTGGCCATGGAGAGAGGTGGACTATTATCAGGTGTTAAATCCAGATATCGTGAAATGTTACACAACCTAATACTTTTTTTAGAGATGTTGTGGGAAGGGGAAGGGAGGGATAAGGGTGGGTAAATGGCGGGGGGCACTTTTGGGGGTAAATCTAATCTTCAGAATCTATATACATTATATATTATTTTGTTAAAAATTTGTATGATTGTTGGACAAATAAATTTCTCCATAAAAAAATTCAAAAAAAAGAGAATAATTGTAGGGACTGGAGTGGTGGTTTGGCAGTTATGTCTCTCTCTCGCACTACCGTTCTCTTTAAAAAAAAAAAAAAAAAAGAATAATTGTAGTAATTAGTAAGTACATTGTGCTGAGATCCTAAAATTAAGAAGTGTATATAAGGAAGAAAAATATCATCTTAAATGGCAAAAACCTAAGGCCAAGAATCAAATGAATTTGTTAATACAACTATTTTAATACACTTCAATCCTAAAATATAACAAATTCCTAATAAACACAGGTATGTTACTTTGCACTAATGGACCTGGTTAAAAAAATAAATAAAAACCCCAATAAACATTGTGCTATAACTATCAACTACATCTATAACAGTGAATAACTACAATATTTTATTTTGGAAAAAAGAGTTTTCTGGGAAATAAGGTTTAAATAGAAATATATTTTAACATAAATGTTATCTGGAAAATCAATATTATTCTAAATAATCAAATCTTTTAAAAAGTAATTATCTCTTGAATAACTAAAACAATGTTATTTTATAATGTGTCCATTTTAATAGCATCCCATATTGATACTATAAGAGGAAATTTATTATTTCTAAGTCTATATTTTAATTTAAAAAACAATACACATTGCTAAGTTCACAACAACTTAATTATATGCTTAATGTTTATTCAGGGAAGTAAGTTGGCTAGCAGTGTAAGTATGTACTTTATGGTAATATCTCCCTAAATCTAAGCTTGGAATTGTCCCTAAAACACTGGAAAATACTGGACAAGAATTCTACTTCTCTGTTTCAGTGCTATTTATATGTACATGATGGTGCCGATTAATATTCTTTACAAATTATTTATACCAAACATTGAACTTTAGCACATAGCTGAGAATCAAATTCAGTAGTACAAAGCAATTTGTCCTGATTGATATTCAGAAAGACCTGAACTCAGATTTTACAGTTTTCATTCCTATTAACTTCACTCTCTTGACTGTCAAAGTGTTTCATTATCATACCTACTACACAAAATGAACTAATTATTTTATCCATTTCTAGTTTAGAGACTTTGAAAATTTAAGTGTAAAATGTTAGATAAAGCTTATAAGATACTATTGTTCTTAAAATTTTATATTATAATAATTATTTACAACTGAATCATACTCCATGTTCATAAGACTGAGAGTGTCTATCTACCCAAAATTTGAAGAAATAAGGTCTACTAAAACCTACAAATGGACTCAGGGCATAGCTGTAGGAGGAGAGTACTTTCTTTAGCATATGCAAGGCTATGAATTTAATACCCAACACCACAAAATAATAACAGCAATAATAATAAAAGTTAGAAATGGGGAAAGGTCCACCAGTAGGTACAAAGTTATAGTTAGACATGAATAAGAGGTTCTGGTGTGTTATTGCACAGTAATATAGTAACTATAGAAAATGATAATACACCATATATTTCAAAAAGCTGTAAGAAAGTATTTTGGATATTTATATTTTCACATAAAGAAATGATAAAAGTTTGAGTAGATATATATGTTTAATATGATTTAACATTATACAATGTATATTTGCATTGAAACATCACGTAGTACCCCATAAATAAATATATTTTGATGCATCATTTACAAATTTAATTAAAAATCCTTAAAAAAAGTACAACTTCTAAGATTATTCTACTAATGATAATAAACAAAATAATGAGATATACACAGCAGTATTATAATGAAACATTAACTTAAACTTTTAAATAACTCCTAAATAAAAAAAATTGGAAGTAGCAATCTTTGATATATGTACAGTCAAGTTTCCTAAGACAGTGGCACATTTCATTTCAGTATTTCCAGGTGTCTGTCATCTTCTCTATGGTGACCTTAGTTTCCCTTCTGTATTTAAATATCTACTTCACATATAACATCAAACAGTACACATAATTTAATAAATTATCAGGAGAAAATGACTATATGCATATTACACAAATCTAGTATTCTCCAATTCAAATATTATCAAAGGATTATTTCCTTTTACTGCTATTAAAATACTAATAAATGACTATGTTTCTCGTGGTGTTTTAATAATCTAAATTTAAATACAAATATCCTATAATATTTAGCTATCCTATGATAAATGCCTAATACATTTGCACTTAATGCAAAAATTGAAGACAATTTTGTTTATAATACAGAATTTTTAAGGGGGAGACAGAAGTAGTACTGGATGCCTGTAATCCTAGAACTCAAAAGGCTGAGGCAAGTGGATTGCAAGTCTGAGGCCAGCCTAGGCAACTTAGACCCTAGGGTAAATAAAAATAAAAAGGGATGGAGATGTATCTCAGTGGTAAATTATCCTTGGGTTCATGGGTTCAATTCTCAGTATTAAAAAAAGAATTATAGGGAGGATATTTATATTCTAGAACAGTCTCTGAGGTCAGTTTTATCATGATTAACTTCTGAGTATAACTATATCTTATTTTAAGTACTCATATTTTCTTTCTAAACATGGACAAATCATTTTGGGGTAAAAATAAGAAAAAGTACATATAGCATACATGACATATTATAGCACCAGACAGATTCTCTATTATAAATACTAGTTAAGAAAAATGGGATACATGTGTTTTTCAAATTTACTTTTCTTTTTTTTATTAAGGAGCTGAGTTGTTGTACACTCATAAATGCATATAAAGTAACAATATGGTATGCATTTGATCCTAATCCAGAGTCACCCCCACATTGCCCACATCCCAGTCTCTTTAATCTTCCATATTTCCCCCATAACAGTTATAAATGTCATATGTCAATCATATATATATATATAATTTTCCAGAATAAGTATTCTTTGGCTTCTCAAAGAGGAGTAAAGAGTGTGTTACCTTATTCCTTATTGACTGTCTCCTTCCCTATCTTCCCTCCCTCTCCATGCCTACCTACCTCTCCCCTCCTCTCTTTTCCCCCTACATATCTATAGTTCCCCTAGATTATATGTTGGTATACCTTTGGTGGGTCTAGTACAAGATCAAATGTAATTTTCTAAGAATCTAACACTATTACAAATACAGGTTTCTTAAAGCAATAGAAATTTGCAAATTTTGCAACGTAAGGTACCATTAAAGAGACCAGCAATCATTTAATTTACTATTTTCCCACAGCTTCTATAACTCTCTTTTTGAATTCAGTAGAGTCCTACTGGATAATTTTATAATTCCCTGTGAAGTAAGAAAACAGAAGCTATCTGTACATTTCCTTGGATAATTTTATAATCCATAATGGAATGGGAAACTAGAAATTATACCAGTGCTGATGCCAAGATCAAGTTACTATCAACACAAGACCACTCATACTAGTATGTGAAACTGGTGGCTACCTAAGTGATATATATCAGGGGCTTTGAGAACATATTCAGTTTCCTCGCAAATGTCTACAATTTTCCTAATGCAGAATAGTTTATCTTAAGATTTTATGCACTTTAATAACTGATGGGCATGGTAGTATTTAAAGCACTGGAGGTAATTTATATATTATTATAAATTATTTTCTTTTTTATTTATGGCATGATTTGATAGGAAGCTGATGGAAAAAATTAGAAGACACAAAATGGAGAGGAAAAGAATAATCTAATGTCAATTTGAAAGGGCCCAGATATTCCTATTTAGATTGTGAATTTGATATGTGATAAAAGAGAGGTATTTCACTTGCAAGAGATTTTATATATATATTTATAAAAATATATACACATGTTATATATATTATATATACATATCTTATATATATTATATATATCTTATATATACACATGTTATATATAAAATAAATATATATTGTATATAGGTTTTATATATACATACACTAAATTATAAAGAAATAACATACCAACATATTCAAGTATAATTGAATAATATAGCATAAAAAATTTTAGTACAATTCTTGTGAATAAATAAATGGTGATGATGGTAGTGGTGACAATAGTTTCGGTTGTCATAATTGTTATAATATTAGTTTTTAAGTTGATTATAAAAGCAGGAAAACAAAATGTGACTTATTTTATTATATTCTTGACAGTTTGGTAAGTTTATCTATAATATATTAAAATCCTCAAAGTGAAATTTTCAAATATATTTATCACAGTTTGTTGAAATATCATGAGAAAACAAAGAATGCCTCTTCTAAGTAGTGAGAATAGGGGCAGCTGGAAAGCAGAAAGAAAACAGAAGCAAGGAAATAGATATACTCTCCCTGGGCATGCACCCTATCCTACTTCCTCCCACTACAATCCACTTCCTGCAGTTTCCACCACCACCCCCAATAATCCATTCAATCATGAACCCATGAATGGATTAACCAGTTGATGAGATCATAACCGTTATGATCATTAAGATTTTATTCATGTATACCAAAATTCTAGAAACATGGTTACAAAAACTTGATTTTTCTCCTCATAGACTATAGAACCCAGTGTAGTCCATAACATCTCACCCTAGAAAATACCTTCAAGAAGCAATATAAGGAGCACAAGAGAAAAGCAGGTACATAATTAGCTATATTAACTTAGCAAGGACAACCAAGGATACTGGTCTGGACCAGTTTTGTCATCTGTTAAACAATAGGGTATTAATGATGGGAAAATCCCCTTCCAATCCCTGAAAGTATTATATTACCCAGTAAAGTTCACTTTTCTCAATTTTTTTTCAATCTAGAAATATAAGAAGCTGTACCAATCTAGTCTCTAAGGTAACAGTTAAAACTGGCATTTTGGAAGCCTCCAGAGGTTGAACCTCTAGGACATGTGGTCATATTCAAATAGGTTGAATAGTGCTACCATTAGTCTTTTGAGCAGTTCACGTATTTTCTGTGACATTTTAGCTCCCTACCAAAGAGATAAGCATTTCCTCCACTGGTACAGTAAATTGATTAGAAGTATTAGAGTTATTTTTAAATCTAAATTTTCCTTTACATTCTTCAGTATCATGTGATACACAAAGTAGCAAAAAAATTAAATTCTGTTGAATGAGATGGATTAAGCATAACCACCACAAAAGCAAATATACATCCATATTTTAATAAGTGAGAACATAAGAACAAAATTAGATGACACTGTGCTATACTGAACCTCAGAAAAAAAAGAATCAAGGGGCTGGAGTGGTGGCTCAAAGTTATGGCACTTACCTGGCGTGTGCAAGGATGTGGGTTCCTACTCCAGCACCATGTAGGCAAGGAAGTATGGGAGCAATGAAAGCCACATGAAAAGCTAAATAAAATCGATTCTCTCTCTCTCTCTCTGTCTCTCTCTCTCTCATACTGTCCCTCTCTTAAAAGAAAAAGGATTGTCTAAAAAAGAAAGAAGCAAGTTACCTGTCTTCCTTTAACACCCTTCTTTCCACGAATCCCAGGAATCCCCTAGAATGTAGAAAAGTAAAAATCTGTATTTGTTGAGTGAATAAGTTAGATATCACAGATTTTATCACATATCAATTAATGAAGCTTGCCAAAGGTAGAATGAAATTGTCAAACAAATTAGTGTGAAAATCTTCAATATATTCATTTAACTAAAGCAGTACTTTTACTTCTTCAAAACACATGCCTGATCGTACTCAGGAATTCACCCATCTATACCTCCAAATGAGATCCTGACATACTCTGATGATAGTTATTTATTCAGAAGTAGGCACACTACCAATAATGGTACAACCAAACAGGAAGATCTTATTTTCCCACCTAAAAAAGTCCTCCTCTCCGTCTGGATATAAGCAAAGGTAATTTAACCCTCACACTGGCGATCTTGCAATTATACGTGAAACCAGTCTTAGGGTAATAGCAACACTGGGAAGGTCAGGAAAAGAGAATGGTATCACTGTGTTCAAGATCATCTTGTACCTAGATCCCATCTAATCTATGGATTTCTTGTCTTGTGAGAGGCAGTAGAATATAGTATTAGGAGCCAGGTTTTAGAACCAGAAATATCTCGTCTTAATCCTGGCTTTGCTCTTACTACCTGCATATATTTTAAGACATGTTACTTTCTTTGTAATGCCTCATTTTCTTCATCTTCAACAAGAGTAATAAAAGTACTCAACTTAGGTTGTGGGCATTACAGGAGTTATTTCATATAAAGTATCTGTATAATGTCTTGTATATATAGCCATTTGATAAAATATTTGTTATTACTATCATTATCATTAGAATTTCCTTATTTTTAAGCCAGTTTGAGTTGGAGTTTATTACTTGCTGTCTAACACATCCTAATTGCTATAATCACTTTTGAACATGTAGTCACCTATAAGACTCACACTAAGAAATCTGTTAAAGCCAGACACAATAGCAAAGCCAGACACAATAGCACATGCTTATAATATCAGCTGTTTCTGAGGCTGAGATAACAGGATTGCTTGAACCCAGGAGTTCTAGGCTAACCTGGGAAAAATAACAAGACACAATCTCAAAGGACAGGAAAGGAAAAGAAAACAAATATATCAGAACCATGTCATTGGGACTGATTGAACATATTGATGTTAGATGATATCACTGGCTGAAATAATCCAGTCACTCTAAAGTCAATGGTGCTTATTGAATATTGATGTCTCTGATCATCAAAAAAAGATTTATAGGTGAAGACATATTTTTGTTAGAACTTTATGTATCTTTATATAACACAGACTAATTTTTTAAAAAATTAGAATATTAGAGGCTGGAGCAGTGGCTCAGCGGTTACAGTGCTTGCTTGGCATGCACAAGTACACGGGTTCAAACCCCAGCACCCACGTACACAGCTAAGTGTCAGAGCAACGAAAGCCATGTGAAAAAATAAAAATTGATTCTCTCTCTCTCTGTATCTCTTTCTCACTTTCTTTCTCTCTTTTAAAAAAATAGAATATTAATGTTCTCAAAGGTTAATTTTCCTGCATTACAGCAGGAAGTCTAAAACAATGCAGGTGAAATTAAATTATCATTTTCATACATGTGTGCATACATATTTTGCACACCACATGCATCTGTGTGTGTGTGTTTGCATGCCAATTTTCAAAAAGGGATTTTTTTCTTTCTGTTTTCAGTGGTGACTAATTTTTCTGTACTTAAGTGTTTTACTTAATAACAATACCCAGTTTGTTTATCATTCATGTTTTAATGAGAATTCTGATGTAGCCAAATAATATTAGGACGTGGCATATCATAGACTGAATATGATGAAATGGCTTTGTATTTATGTGCCGGGACAGGTCTTAATAGTTTCATAGACTATTAAAACTAATGAGTGCACTGCAGCACTATACCTACTGATGGTCTGTGCCAACACCGGGCTTAAGATCCTTCAGTACAAGATGAATGCATTTTGCAAAGGACATACAATTTTGGTTTATTAAATCATTTATTAGAAATAAATTCATCACAAAAGGCAGAAAAGGATTGTGTCATGAACAGCAGAAAAAAAATGTAGATGGAATATATTCCTTTGGGTCAAGTAGCAGTAGTTCAATTGTTTGTATGATGACTGAGACAGGTCTTCTATTGGTGTGTTGCATCACATGAAGGTTAAATGGCTTAGCTGCAGTCTGTTCATCAAGGGGAAATCTTCACTTTATCTCACCAAAGACTGGACAAATTGTCTTTACAACACATTTAAACTCTTAGACTATTACTTCTCTGCAGGACCATGAATACATTATAAAAGATTCATATTAGATACTTAATAGGAATTTTTCAAAAGTTAGATTTAAAATATCTAACCATATATGTTCATATCATGTTGCCTGTTTGTAAAAAATTCGCTAAGATTTAAGAAAGTGTAATTATATTTCTTCCAGGTTATTTTTCTTAAACTAGGATGCTCTCTCAGTAAAATTATCTCCTTGAAATTTGAGTTAATGACCTTGTTGAGCATTATTATAAGTAGGTAACTTTAGAAATAAAATTTGAAGGAAACTTACCCTTTCTCCTTCGGGTCCCACTTGTCCTGCTTCTCCAGGAGAACCAATAAAACCCTTAAAGCATGAGAATAATCTTAACATTATTTTGTTTCAATATTTATTCCATAAATATTTCTAAATAGAAGTACTTACAATTTTATTTATAGTAATATGAAATTATAAATTCTTTTATTAGTTTGACATAGTCTTACACATTGGAGGGGGTTGTTACATATTCATGCATACATGGATATTGACATAGTGAGATAGTAAGTTAAGGCTGATCCTAGACCAGGATCTACCCCACTTCATCCATTCCCTGAACTCATGTCTGCTCTGTAATCCCACCATACTACAGTTTGAAATGTTTGAAACAAATACATGTATAATAATTGATGACATTTCTGAGTTTCTCTGCCTGCCTGTGTATAGCTAGGCTTCTGATGGGAGCTGAGTATTCCCTGTTATATTGATAACCCCCCTTATCCTTCCCTCTGTTCCCTGTCTCCCTCCCTTCTCCCCCACCTTCATAGCTATGATTCCCCTAGCTTATGTGGAATTTCAACTATGGTGAGTTTATTACTTAAACTCAGCTGATTATCATCCTGTTGTGGGTTTCACACTAGCTTCCATACATGAGAGAAAACATAGGGTCCTTAAATCTCTGAGTTTGGCATGCTTATAATATGAAATTATAAGTTTTAAAAGTATGAATAATTATCCCTCCCTCTATTTCTTTTCTTCCAGAAGTTACAGATCAATCTTTTCATTAAAAGGTGTAGGAAGTATTCCTCCAAATACTAGGAATCAATCCATCATTTGACCTAGCTATCCCACTCGTTGGTATATACCCAAAGGACCTAAAAGCAGCATACTACAGTGGGTGATGCAGCCACATCTATGTTTGTAGCAGGTCAACTCACAATAGCTAAACTATGGAACCAACCAAAATGCCCTTTACTGAGAGATGGATAAAGAAACTGTGGCATATACGTACAGCCGCAAAGATCGCTGGCAAATGGACGAAACTAGAGGATATCATGCTAAGTGAAACACGCCAGTCTGAGAAAACCAAAGGCTTAATGTTCTGATATGTGGAAGCTAATACAAAATAAGCAAAAGAAGAAAAGAATAGTCAAAGGGGAAGGAAATGGAGGAAGGGGGAGTGAAATTTGGAAAATTAATGGAAGGAATCAGACTTTGCTTGATCATGGCCATATATGAACATATAGAAGTAAATCTCATCAATATATAATACATGTGTCACTAAAAAAAGGAAAAAAAGCCTTTTAGTAAGCAACAGACAGACCAGTAGAGGGAAGAGAAAAGAGAAGAGTTGGGGGATACTGGGAATTGAATTGAATTTAGAATAAGCTATACTACATGCTTTTACAAAAATGTAAATGTTTAAACCTATTGTCAAATATATCTAAAAAGAACAAGGGGTGGAAGGAAGGGAGAAGAAGGGGAAATGCTGGAACTGAAATAAAACAAGGTACACTCCAAGCTTTCATAAGTATGTCATTGTATGTACTATTGTCACATATATAAAAATGTTCTTCATAGGTATAAGAATTACATCACTATACTTGGGTATATTTGAAAAAATATATGACCCAGAAAGAGGGAAGGGACCAGTGGATGGGAGGAGGGAGGTAGGGGAGTGCTAGGGAGGATATTGACCAAATTATATTGCTATAGTGTATGGATCTATGAATATGTGACAACAAATTTTATCATTATGTACAACTACAATGTACTATTAAAATGTAGGAAACTTAAGACATGGCAGTTAATAAAAATAAAAACCAAATTTCTTTCTTCATTCAATTTTATAATGTGCAGAAAATATATGTATTTAACAACTAAAATGTAAGGCAGAAGGGTGTTATCAAAAGATATAAGAAGTACAGAATCTCTTCTTCATGACAATGTGACAGGAGGTAAGGCAATCAAGGAAGGTCAAAGGAGGCTGGCACTTGAATTAGGTCTACAGAGTAAGTAAAATCCTGATAAGTAGAGGAAGGAGACAGCAGAGGATTGTTCTGAGAAGAGAAATTAGAGTAAGCAGAGACGCAGTAGAGGGTCTTTGTTAATGATAACAAACACAGTATTTATAAATGGTAACTGACTGAATTTTTGTGTATAATGCTTTGGAGAAGACAAAGATCCATCCTGCCTGCATGGAGTTTTTAATGTGGTTTGAGAAACAAGGGATACATATAAATGATAATACAAGGTACTATACCCCAGCATTCTTCAGTTATATCATAATTTTTATAATGTAAGGAAAAGAAACAGACACCATAATGGAGTATACCAATCAGTAAATTAAATAAGTAACTGAGAACAGAGTTGAAAAGTCAGACTTCTATTCAACATAGACTGGGCATGGTATAAATCAAAGCTTTACAATTAAACATTTTAAAGGGAATAATAATGCTATGAATAATTTCTTAGGTGTTTCATAAAGGTCTCTTGATAATTACTATGCTAATCTAATTCTAACAGAAATAAAATGCTAGCAGAACCCACAAAAGAAATCATACAAGATTACAGTCACTATCAAAATACAACCACTAAACCAGAAGGTGGTGGAACTAAGTCTAATGAGAAGACAGTAAATCATCGCAGTGGGGATGGCCTGTCATTGTTGGGGATTGTAGGACCCTGATCCCTTCCTCTGTTTTTTGCTTACTGGTTCATGATGTGAATAGTTTTATTCCACTATACACTCCTGCTATAATGTACAGCTTCACCAAAAACCCAAAATAATAGGGCAACTGATCATGTACTAAAACATCCACAACACTGAGTCAAAATAAACCCTTTTCCTCTTTATGTGTTGACTATCTCAAGTATTTTATTATAATAAAGGCTGTAAGTCCAGAGAGTGGCAATTTTGTATAATCAGCAGGACTAAGAGGGTCAACTGAAGTCTACATGCTTCTACTTTTTGAGGCATTGAGCATATTATTACATGAAGAAACACCAAGAGGTAAAAAGTTAGTCTATTTTAAATGTTCACATTTAACATAGTAATTCTTTTAATACCAAAAATACAGTCAAATAATTATGACATTCAAAAAATGATATATTGCATAATTCACAAATGTTCATACACAATAATATGTAGTGTTGTCCAGCAATAGTACACATTTTAAAAGAAAAAATGCTTTAATCCTGCAAATATGTTACTGTGATTTTTTATCTTTTTAATCATATTTGAAGTTTATGTCAAAAGTCTAGATTTGAAACTCTTAGGAAGTATGGAATGCCATCCAATTCCATCCAGATTCTGAACAAAAGAATTTCAAGATAAAATAAAAGAGAAATTGTGGAAATATCCTCTTAATTTATAAATTTCTATATAAATGATACTTAGCCTTTATTTTGTTGCAGTTTCCTAGAATGACTAATTTTATACTTAAATCAATCAGAAAAATGATTAGATAAGTGATTTTAACATATTTTTATGAAGCTGATTGTCAAAACGTAAGTACAATCAGTATAAAAGGATTGCAGACTAAAGAATTTTCAATACTAATGGGAAAGGAGCAACAACTAAAGAATGTATAATGTTCTATAAAAATGGTATAAAGAAGAACTTAAAAACATATGAATCATTGAAGCAAGATGAAAAAATGCAGTAAGCGTGAGCTGTATAGTGGCAAATATATCTTGAAAATATGTTTGAAGAACTCTCAAATCCAAATAATCAATGTAGAATCTGCTTTGGAAGTACACACCATCTGCTAGACACTGGGCTTTATTTAAGAATGCTAATCTTAATTCTCACCACTTCTTGAAAGGTAAGTTTCATTATCATCAATTCATAAGAAAAATGAAGCACAGAGGGGTGAATGACATCTAAAGTCACAAAGCTAGCAGAAGAAGGATTACCAAAAAAACCAAGTGGCTTAAGTCCACAGCTCATGTTCTTGACATTTCTCCTTGCTTCCCAAATCCAAGTAGACATGTGATTTCAACACAATTTCTATTAAAAAATATATGACTTTTTCCCATTATATTTTTACATATTGCAAAGATAAAGACAAAATGGTATAGTGGAAACAGCTCTAGCCAGAAATAATTGCCAAAGTTAAGCTCCTTGGCATGCTATTCTTCTCATCTGTAAAATGGGGATGATAGATATGTTCTCTTACTTTACAGGGCTGATGGCAAAATAAAGAAGAAAATACATATGAAAGTATTTGAAAAAATTTAAGAATTTTAAAGATGCAAAGCTTCATTATTACAACATGCTAAATAAAGGTTTTATGCTTTACTTATTTCTAACAGGCACTATTGTTAATAAAAGAACATAATTTGGCTCAGAAAAATAACTGGCTATTAAAAAAGTAATTTTAAAAACAAAAATTTAATTTTTATTAAGTTTTCCTCGAAACAGCATTGATTTTAATTTGTAACACGCTACATATATCATAAAACCATTTTTTTACTCCCTTAATGATTAAAAGTAGTTAATATTTCCTTTAACGGTTTGAAGGGGAATGGGACACTTATGACATAGTAATCTTATTTCCTTCTTAATAGATGTTTCCTTACTCCTGACAGCTTTTGTGTTGTAAACTTACTTCAGCCTTGAACTACTAAAATGTTTCTTATCTTTTCACTTCTGTTCATCATAAACTTTTAAGGTTTGTGTACATTCATATATAAACAATAGTACAAATGCTTATCAAGCACATTCTGACATGTTAGACATTAGGCTAAAAACTGGAAATCAACAGAAAATAACAATGCAAAAATCTACCACTATGAGACAAGGCCATAAAAGTGAAAACAGTAAGAATATTCTTTTCACACTAAGCTTGCATTAAATTCAAAGCTTCTAAAAAAGTCTAAAAATGGTAAATATTTGGTATATTTTAATTCTATTTTTTCTCAAGTACACTTAACAAATGATGGAAATGCATACTTACTCGGACACCTTTAGGACCCGGATTACCTTCTGGTCCAGCTAACCCCTAGTTTGAACAAAAGATATTATCATCATACTATTGTACTTTTAAAGAGTTGTTATCAAAAAGATTAATAAAAATATAAAGAGGTATCATTTTCAAAACTATACAATTCAGAACTGTCTCTTTAGAAATCTCTAAAAAAGATTACAGCTATGAAAGGAATTTTAGAATTTCAGTACCAAAAGTGTCTTTGGATATGATCTATACACAAACATATTTCAGTTAACTAAATATAATAGACCAATACATATGCTCAGATAAAATTTTTTCATTAAAGGATTTCTCATTTCTTCATTGATTTAAAATGTTTCTAGTTAACATTTTCTAAACATCCCCAAACATTTTTTTAAAGAGAGCGAGAGAAAGAGACAGTGAGAGAGAGAGAGAGAGGGAGAATCATTTTATTTAGTTTTTAGCTGCTTTTCATTGCTCAACACTTGGTTGTGCATGTGGTGCTGGGGTTCAAACTTGGGTGCATGCCAGGCAAGCACCATGACCGCTGAGTCACTGCTCCAGCCCTTGCCATACATTTTTTAAAAGATAAATACTCTTTAAACATTAAATCAATGTCAATATGCTTAAGTATTCATATTTTCATTTTTTTTTCAGACAACATAGATCATCACTTGATTGTAACAGTATTGTGTATAATAACTCCAGTAAAAGCCTAAACGCTTAAAATTTAATTTTGTTAAAATACATTTTTTTGGATTTATTATTTCCTTCCTTCTTGAGAGTAAAAAAGATATAAATGCAATTTTCTACATTTAATTATGTAATTTTAGAAATAATCAATTTATGAAAACCTAGGAAGGAAAACTGGCTCTATTACGTCTACATTAAGAAGTTAGGAAAAGTTAGAAATTAGGGAGACATACATATGAAATGATTAAATGAATTTTCAAAACAGTACACAAAGAACTGAATTCAATTTAGAAAAAAGTATTTGATAGAGGCATATGAAGCACTGTTAACTATTTCTCAGGCTTTTGTAACTATTATTAAAAATAATGCTTATAATAGCTTTAACTCTTGCTATTACTTCATCTTGGTTAATGGCAGTATTTTAAAATCAGCACGGGACTGTTTGAAGATCTTATCAGGCTCTTGGGCATTTTAATTTTTAAGGTTCCACTGCACAATCATATCAAACATGTTTAAAGGCCCCACTCCCATTTAAAAAAAAAACTTTCTGTGTAAAATTTTGGAAGAATTTTTAAAACTTTGATTTTGAAATTATTTCCCTATGAGTAATTCATTATTTAACAAAAGTAAACCAACTGTCATTTGAATCTTCACTCTCAAAATCAGAACATACAATGTATTAATGATGAGGAATAGAAAAGGAGAAGTGTAAATAGTTACTGCACCTGCCTGCCTGGGTAACCAGGTGAGCCAATATTACCCGCGAATCCTGGAATTCCCTGGAATGGGAAATAAAATTAATAAAACAATGTAACAAAGCCAATGAAACCCAAAGGAAACAAATTTGGTGCATTTGCAGTAGCTAAGTTTGGAAATAATTTTTCCCAATAAAATTCTGAGTCTTGAATATTACTTATCTGACTAAAATCATTGTTTGAAAGAAAACCCAAACTGCTAAATAAAAATAAATTAAATTAAACTATTAGATTAGGGTCCTTAATGAGACATTGATCATTAATAATGATAAATATAGGACTAAAAAAATCTAATGCTACATAACTAAAGAAGATATTTATTTGAGAGGAGGAGCTGGTATATTTCTTAATAATCAGTATCTTTTTGGACTGAATTCCCTTTGTTTTCACCATCCTGCAACACTCCTTAACAGACTGAACATGAGCCCCAGAACACCAAGAAGAGCTGAACTTCAAAACCAATCTCTTCTTTTTCCCTAAGATAAGCATAATCTTACAGCAAGTCTGACTCAGTAAATGGATATTAAGTAATAAATACCTTTATCATGACTTGGGTCTATTTGAAGCTCAGAGAGTGAACTTGAATAGTGCTATGGACTGAATATTTGTGTGCCCCCCAAATTCATATCAGAAATCCTAATCCTAATGATCATGACGAAAGGTATTAGGAAGTGGTGCATTGAGCCTTTATGAATAAGATTAATGCCCTTATTAGAGGCCAGACACTTAGTTATCCCTTTCTACCATGTAAGGATACAAGAAGTTAGCAGTCTGTACGCTAGAAAAGGGCCTTCTCTTGAACCTGACCGTGCTGGCATGCTGATCTCAGGCATTCAGCTTCCAGAACTGTGAAGAATAAATTTATAACTTTATGTTATTTATAAGCCACCCTGCCTATGGCATTCTATTATAGCAGCTCAAACTTAGATAGCAAATTCATTTAGAATTCACAAATTTGTGTTCCTGATTTAAAACAAGATTGGCTCAAGGAAAGCTCATAGAGACTCCAAGGCATAAGAAAGGAAAACTAGTGTAGAACTTGTGGAAAAGTGAGACAGAATTCTTTTTTTATGTGTTTCTTTCATTGTTAGATCATCAATTCATTCATTAGTCTATTCAGAACTATTTCATTAGTTCTATCAAATAATTATTGAACTAAAGAAATGCCAGTGCCAGAAGATTGTGTGTTGATCTGCCTTTATTTAACTTTAAATGATAACAATGTAAGTTTTCTAGATTCCTTACTTACCATGTAAAACTCATTGTTTATAAAAGGTACTAGCACTTTGTCCTCCTGCTCTGAGGTAGACAGAAGTACGTCTTCCAGTTTAAGTACTGAAACACTAAAACTCCTAATAATGTAGAAAATTTAGAGAAACAACAACCAAGGAAAAGACAAATGGGAGATAATAGTTTAAGCTATTAAACCCCTCGACTTTCCTTAGAACACTTCTTTCAGCTTTGTTTTCTCATTTGTCTTCTTCACATATCCTTTCCTTCCCTTGGCCAACTACAATTTACTAAGTACTTTCTATGTGCTAAGCATTTTACACCTGCTTGACATCTATGAGAGAGGCACTATTTTTTTTTTCAAGAGAAAAGGACAGTGAGAGAGAGAGGGAGAGACAGAGAGAATCAATTTTTATTGAGTTTTTCGCATGGGTTTTGTTGCTCTGACACTTAGTTGTGTGTGTGGGTGCTGGGATTTGAACCCGTGTACTTGCACATGCCATGCTAGCGCTATAACCTCCAAGCCACCCCTCCAACCCAGATAGTCACTATTTTATCCATTCCACATTTGAAGAAACTAAGATACTAAGAAGTTATGACAATGACCAATCTCATGGACTATGAATAAACACTAATTTTCTGGGGACTACAGAATGAAGAAATTTGTATTTTATAATGTATAATTTATCTTATTTGATCTGTTCAAATCCCTATAAGGTGGATATTATTATTCCTATAGTGAACATGAGAAAAAAATGAGACATAAAGTGTTGAAGTCACCAATGGAAGGATACTCACTAAGCTAGTCAGTGGGAAGTCAGGCCCTTAATCAGCAAGTCTGATTCTAGAGACCACCATTAAAGGCTGCCTCCCTAGTGTGAATGTGAAATCCAAATAACCTCTAAAAGCACTGTAAGGAAAACCTTCTAATTATGGGAGATTTGCTCCACTATATTTATAACTGCCTTCCTTTATGCTCTATCCAATTCCAAAATACACAGGCCTATATCTAGACATACACAAAACCTTACGTTTGGATAAGCTAATAGAAAGGAGTGAAATGAATTTAAAAGGCTGCTTTTTTCTGTAGATCATTATTGATCTGGTTAATGCCAATCATGATAACTTTACCATTCCTTTCCTAGTCAAATTAGGTTAACTGACCTCAATAAAAGACAAATTGGTAATGGGACATAACTGAACACTGATTTTGAATGGATTTTCACATGCAGGCTCTAATATATTCCAGCTGTACAGAGAAAATGCAAAAGAATTCCACTTAATGTCTAAGTTCTAGCATTAAACAAAGAAAACAAGGACGATTTCAGCATAGTCTTTATATGGGATAAACATATTCCAAGCTAACCACACCCTAAAATCACTGCAACAACCACAGAAAACCAAAAGAATTACCATGACTTAGTTCACTCTGCACTTAAAAAAAGAGATTAAAAAAGGGAGATTTTTAAAAAGTTGCTTTATTCATATCCATAGATTGGATGGAAGAACAGAAATACATTAGTATTACTAATTCCTTGAGAATTTAGGATCAGGAAATTAGGAAACCTACCCTGATATCGGTTCTCACTCTAAGCATTGACACACCTGTGTTGAGTTGGTCACATTTCACTCAGAATTCTAGCACTGCTACTATGGTTCTTCTCTATAGCTCAGTTTTCTCATTAATAAAATAGAATAACAATAAGTAGGTCATGAAAATATTATGTAGAAAAAATAGGACAATATACAGGAATACCTCTCAAAGTAGAGGTGACTGCTATAACTCTTAAGTGTTGCTGAGCATGAAATTAGTTAATATATATATAAAATATTAAAAAAATTATACTACTAGACACTGTAGTTAGCTGTAGTATAGTCTGGCAAATAGTAGGGACTCAAATAGATTTTCATTACTAGAGCCCACACAGATGATATAATTGCATTTCCAATTGTTTGCTGACCAATTTATTTACAATTTCCCAGTAATGAATGTCTTCTAGCAAAGCAAGTATGCTTCTCTTATAGTCCATGGTATTTTCACACAAAATTAACACAAATTTTGACCTTTCTTTTACAGAAACAACTAGAATAGAAAGCAAGAACTGATTCTAAAATATATTTTCCAATTTTTAAAAGTGATTTCAGACTCTTCTAAAAATATTCTATGATCTGGGTAACAAGATGTATACTAATATAATTAGGTAATGGAGCAGTTGTGAGATAACAGGTCAATACTGACACATGAACAATTTTTTCACTGACTTGCAAAGTATCAGGTTTCCTTCATTGGAATCCACACATTTCTGCCAAAACAGTATTCTAGGGATTTTCTTTTTCTCCCCAGGGACTAATTCCAACCATCCTTCTCATGTTTTTCCCCATTAGCATTCAAATGTTTTTTAGGACTTGTTTGATCTTCAAGAAACTGACATTGCACCTGTTACAGATACATATATTGGTTTGCTTGCCAAGTTTAGTAATTGGCATGTCTAGTAATCTTGGAAAATTGTGCCTCAGGGACTGTATAGTGAGTGTATTGTCCCATTTAATATGAATGAATGAGAAAGTTGGCATTGTTTCTTCCTTTGGATTTTTCCCTCAGAGACCAACATTCACTTTTATTCCTGGAGTTCCATTAGGGCTTACTGAAGGTCTTCAATGAATCTTTAATAATTCTATCTGTCACCTTAATTAGTTTCTAATCCCTACCTTTTTCACTCTTTTGTTTATACTGGTTTAGTATAGCATGTATTAAAAATAAAAGATAGGACTCTATTTTTATCCTATGATATGATGATAAATTATTTTCTAGTGGGAGAGAGAAGCAATAACACAATCACAAACTAAACACTTCCAAAATTATTTTATCTTTTAAATAGTGTACATATATATTATGGACAACAATACAGATACCATTCTTTTGGATGGTTATTAAAATTTATTTGCATTTACTTATCTGAGGGTCAGGGAACTAACAGCTATGAGTTAGGCTTTAGTGAATAGATAAGCCCCTAAAATTGTACAAAAAATCAAGTGTGTGTGTGTATTTCCTGAAAAAGGGTTGGGGCATTTATAAGATTCATAAAGGGGCCTGTGAACCACATATGTTTCAGAACATATTAGGTGATAGAATTTTGGAAAAAGTCTATAGCTAATCAATTAAAAGGTTGTTTTACATTAAATATAGTCAAACTCACTGAAAACAAAAATGAAACGGTAAAGGGGAATTAAAGACACTTAAAATGTGTCTTTTCCTGGAGAAGATATAAAACTCATAAAGAAAATACTTACTTGTTCACCACAGAGCCCTGGGAGTCCTGGATGTCCTTTGAGACCCTATAAGGAAAAAGGTGAAGATATTCTATGAAAAGTAAACTTATATAAGCCAAATAACTAAACATAAGTTCTAAGTTTTTCTTTACTGCAACTTTTTAATTCCTTCATCAACATAAATTTGTTAATAATTTATTTCTTATTAAATTTTACTTTATTTAATAAGAACTTATATTATTATCATTAGTTAATTTTTATTATAATTTTTCATTCACTGTGAGTGTTACTTGAATGATTTGTTATTTGCTACAGAGGTAGCTTAGTACTTAATAGACAATAGAGCACAGCATCTTTTACAAAAGATTCATACGTAGCAATGGATCTGCTAATTTTTCTAAAAGATGGTTTTGTGTAATAATGCTAATACAAAATACAGTTATACATAATCTGTTTGTAATTATTGAAAAACTGGATCATATCCAGGCAGTTTCTCTAATCCATTAAATCACTCCAATAACACTTCATAAATGAGTTAACTCAAATGAAGGAGAATACTCACAGGTTTATCAAAAGGGATTCTATAAAACCATGTAAAAATTAGCAACAAAAATATTTTCCAAGTAATAGAAGCAAAATCAATATTCATCTTCCTCCAAAAATAGGAAGCAAAATGAAAAGGACAGGAAGAGGAAATAAAAGACAACTTTGGAGCTTATTTCTATGTTTCCAATCAATAATCAGAAAATTTACCTACTGTCTCCCAGATTTTGGTACATAAAAAGAACATGAATAGTTCCTATTTTTAAGAACCTCAAAAATGTACCAATAAAAATTATTTTAAAAGAATTTCATAGAATTTTAAGCCAAATATAATTCAGAAGTCAAATAAATCATGGAATACAAATATAAAATAGTTCCATTAATATACTGCAAAGAAGACAAGTTTTTAGGGTTGAAGAATATATAGTCTAATGGAACAAAAGAATTCAGGATTAATTACAGATGGTTTGTCAGAAAAGATTGGATTAACGGGTTACAGAAGGAAATGATACTTTGTTAGACCATGGGTAAATGAGAAAGAAGCTATTTGAAAGATAAGGGAATGATTTCAGAAGTTTTGAAATGTTAAACTTCAAACTACAGTCAAATATTTAAGTAGAGAATTCTCTTGGAAACTATTATGGTTTGGATGTGGTTTGTCCCTGTGAAAACTCATGTTGAAATTTTTTTCCCAATATAACAACGCTGAGAGGTAATGTGGCCTTTAAGGTGTGAAGAGATCCTTAAGTGGGATTAATGCCTTTCTCTCAGGAGTGAGTTCTGGCTCTCATGGGACTAGATTTGTCACTGTAAGAGCAGGCTTTTAGAAAACTGCTTGTTTTTGCCTCTTTTACCTGCCTGTTAGCCCATCCATTTCCTACTATGAGTTGAAGCAGCATGAGGCCCTCACCAAAAGTCAAACGGATACCAGGACCATGCTCTTGAACTTTCCAGCTTTCAGAACCATGACCCAGAATAAACTGTTCTTCCTTATAAGTTACTCAGTCTCAAGTATTGCATAGAAATAAAATGGACTAAGGCAGACCCAAGAAAAAGACTGAAAAAAAAGTAATAAAGGGAATTTAGAGACAAAAAAACAATTATCTGTATAGCATATAAGCAGAAAGGAAAGAAGGAGAAAACTAGATGAAGAGGAAAAGACTTGTGCTCTGGGCGTCAGTTCCTTTGTGGTTAGGCTACTAGAAAGAGATCAGAGAAGTAGCGTCCATGAGAAAGAAGACAAAAAAGGAAAGGAGTTAATGAATTAACCTCACCAAACTACCGTATGCCAGACATTGTGCCATTTCCAAATATCTCAGTTAATCATTACAGCATTCCTATGAAGGGATTATTTTTACAGATTAGGAAACTGAGCTCTGAGAAATTAAAGGAATTGACCAGAGTCATGCAGAAACATATCAGTTTGATAGAATTATCAAGAATAGAGTAACCTGCCTTTCTAGTTACTTTATAAGCTTATAATTATAATTATAATTATCTCATACTCAGATGTAACCTGTCTTTATTCTCACCAATAAGTTCAAACTGATCAACAAAAAGAAGTATAACCCATGAAATTGAATTGGAAGGAACACTCCCAAACATATTCTATGAAACTAGTATAAACTTGATACCAAAACTAGGCAAAGACCCATTTAGGAAAGAAAACTACAGACACATCCCAGATACACATAGATGCATAAGTCCTTAATACAATATTAGCAAACCACATTCAAAAACATTAAGAAGATAATACAACATGATCAAGTGGGCTTGAAGGGATGCAAGACTGGTTCAACATATGCAAATAAATAAATGTAATTTGCCACTTAAACAGAATTAAGAATAAGAATCATATGATCATCTCAATAGATGCAGAAAAAATCTTTAATAAAATACATCAACCATTCATGTTAAAAACACTGGAGAAACTAGGGACAGAAGGAACTTACTTCAATATGATAAACCCACAGCCAACATCATATTGAATGGAGAAAAACCAAAAGTTTTTCCTTTAAAATCAAGAACAAGACAAGGATGTCCATTCTCACCACTTCTATTGAATATAGTTCTTGAAACTCTAGCGAGGGCAATCAAACAAGAAATGGAAATTAAAGGGATATAAATTGGAAAAGAAGAAGTCAAACTATCACTATTTGCTGATGACATGATCCTATGGCTAGAAGATCCAAAAAATTTCACCAAAAGACTTTGAGAGCTGATAAATGAATTTAGCAAAGTAGCAGGATACAAGATTAAAACCTATAGATCAATAGCTTTTCCATACTTCAACAGTGACTCAGCTGAGAAAGAAACCAAGAAAATCATCCCTTTCACAATAAATCAAACAACAAATAAACATAAAAAACCTACCTGGCAATTAATCTAACCAAGAACATAAAAGATCTCTACTATGAAAAATATAGAACACCGAAGAAAGAAAATGAAGAGGACCTCAGAAGATGGGAAGACCTCCCACAGGCAGAATTAATATTATCAGAATGACCATATTACCAAAAGCAATCTACAGATTCAATGCAGTCCCCATAAAAATACCAATGACATTCTCCACAGAACTAGAAAAAACAGTCCTAAAATTCATTTGGATTAATACAAGATCCAGAATAGCAAAAGCATTTCTGAGAAGGAAGAAAAAACAGCATGGTACTGGCATCAAAATACACATGAAGACTAATGGAATAGAAGAGAAGACACAGAGACAAACTCCAAATTTTTACAGCCATCTGATACTAGACAAAGGTACCAAAAACATATGCTGCAGAAAAGACAGCCTTTTAAATAAATGGTGTTGACATGACCATAGAAGAACGAATCTAGGTTCCTATCTTTCACCCTGCACAAGTCAAATCATAATGGATCAAAGATAGACTAGAAACCTTGCAACTGCTAGAGGAAACATAGAATTGAGATTCCATCAGACAGGTGCAAATACCAACTTCCTCAACAAGATCCCTAAAGCCCAAACAGTAAAATGAAGAATCAAAAAGTGGAATGCCACCAAATCAAAAAGCTTCTGTACAGCCAAGAAAATGACTAAGAGAATGAAGTGAGAGCCTACAGAATGGGAGAAAATCTTTGTCAGCTACTACTCCGACAAAGGATTGACATCCAGAATATATAAAGACATTTAAAAACTTAACACCAACACACACACATACACACACCAATTAATAAATAGGCAAAAGAACTAAACAGGGCTGGAGCAGTGGCTCAGCAGTATCACACTTGCCTGGCATGTGTGAGGACCTAGGTTTGAACGCCAGTACCACACATACAACTAAGTGTCCAAATGAGAAACTAAATAAAAAATTGATTCTTCCTTTCTTTCTCAGTCTGTCTGCCTCTCTTTCTCTCTCTCTCCTTTCTCATATTCTCACTCTCTCTGAAAAAAAGAACTAAACAAAAACTTCTCCAAAGAAGAAATATAAATGGCCAAGAAACGTGAAAAAATATTCAACATCTCTAGCAGTTAGGGAAATGAAAATCAAAACTGCATTGAGATTTCATCTCACTTCAGTCAGCATGGAAATGGTCAAGATCACAAATAGTAATAAATGGTGGTGAGGATGTGGGGGAAAAGATATACTCTTATATTGTTAGTGAGACTGCAAATTAGTACAACCACTGGAAGGCAGTGGAAAGGGAGGAAGGAAGGATAAGTCGTGGGGGGAATGGAGATTGAAATCAAATTTCTTACATGTATGATTTTATCAAAATGAACCCAATTACTATATATAATTATGATGCTCATATACATATACACATATTATATAGAGAGAAGTATACCTCACAAATCATGGTATTATCAAACTTACAGAATTATTATCTTCAGTAGCATTGAATACATTTAGTGTTTTCACGCTATTGAACTCTGGGCTTTTATATGTTTTAAGATAGCTGAAGACTGGTCTCATTACAAAATACTAAAGACATATTGTGCTCAGTTGTCCAAATGTTTATAAAAGATTCCACAAATAAAAATATTCACAAAGCTAAGTGTTTTCTTTTTTTATTAATAAGAAATAAGAAACATCCCCAGGGATGTTACTATGACAGGGGTTGTGGATACCTAAAGTCAGACAGCAGCTCTTGGAGGCTGGGAGCTAAAAGATTCCTACAGAAGTTATCAGGAAGGTGAGGAATAAGGATCTTGGATAGGAGGCAAATAGGATATAGAGTCCACCATGAGCCTATATCCTTTCTTTTTTTTAAAGTATGTATTTATTTAAATGTTTGCCTTTTTTGTTTCTGTGAACACTTGAGTCATTTTCTTTGGACACCACCTATTTTTCTCATAGTGTTTCTTTCCTCTTTAGCTTATAGTGAAACAGATTCAACAGTGGCACAAATTCTTTACTTTCCCAGAAACACTTTATAATATTAAAAGATATGTGCTAATCAAAGTATCTTTCGAGGTATAATTCCCTTTATTTGGATTCTTCTTCATAGAGCCTGATTAAGTGGCAGCACTATGTAGTCATGATCTGTTGTTCTTCATGAGCGTCCCTCTATCTGCCCCAGGCCCAGGACCTGGCATGTCTAAGGAACAGCAATACAAAGTCTGAACAGTAGTCTTTGAGGACACTTTGAATGAAGACTTTTGCATAAATAAAGATAAGCTTCTTTTTCAGTGAAGTCTAATAATTAAAAAACAACAATAAAACAAAAACTCATATACTTAGCAAAGGTGGGGACGGGCAGTTGTAAAGATTCACAAACGTTAAGAGGAACAATAGGATACTGAGATGCTACAAGAAAGCCAAAGTATAAACACAAGGAGTATGCAGAAATTATGTTGAGAAAGAAGTGTCAGAGCAGAAGGAAGATAATATAAAAAGGTAGATTCAAAGAGAGGAAATGAGTTCTACAAGAAACATACATAAAACATTCAAACACTAACACTGCTAAGATACTCAGAGCTGCTTTAAATCAATGTCCATCTCTAGGAGACCAAGTCATATTACAGTGCCTATTTTTAGGTTCCATGTGATCTTTTTACCCTTAATGCTGCACAGAGGATTGAAATAACTCATTTTTTCCCCTTGAGATGGGCTAAGTCTCCATTCTTTGCAATCAAAAGAGTTTAATTAAAATAACGTTTTTATTTCCTGACTAATAATAATGAACAGATCAAACACACTGAATTCCAGGTTTCAGTTTTTCCACTGACTACAAATATCATGGGCCTCAACACCTCCTTTTGTAAAATGATGGCACTGAATTGATTTTGCTGAATTTCTTTCTATTGATAGAATTCTGTGATTATTGGAATCTACAAGAATGTTGCTACTTATTTTTGTTTTTAGTAATTTACCTGTCATTGAATGTAAAACAAAGGGAGATATAAAATTCAATTTGGGCTTGGAGACATAGAAACATTTCAAGACCAATGCACATAACAGAGAAAACTATGATTCACACCCCCATGACTTTCCTTCAAATAACCTAAAACAAAGATGGAAACTGTGGGATGAGCAGAATGGAAGAAAGTGGGTTGGGTAGGAGACTATTATGATAATCTAGGTGAAAGAAGATCACAAAATAGAGTGGTAAAGTTAGAGACAATATATAAGTCTCTTAAAGAACTTAAACTTAATTTAAGCTCTTTTGCTCTTTTATTCAATATGGTATCTCCAAAGTCTAGAAGTGTCTGTTGAATAGTAGATGCCCAGAAGAGTAATGTTGCGTTATCATAATATCTGATCTCAAATTATATCACAGAACTATAGTAACAAAAACAGCATGGTATCAGCTTCAAAATAGACATAAAGACAAAGGAATGTAATAGAAGACACAATGACAAACCCACATAGATGCAGTCATCTGATACTTGACAAAGATACCAAAAATATACACTGGAGAAAAGAAAGCCTTTTCAACAAATGGTGCTGGAAAAACTGGATATCCATATGTAGAAGAAAGAAACTAGACCCCCTATTCTCTCACCCTTCAGAAAAGTCAAATCGAAGTAGATCAAAGACTTAAGAATTATGCCAGAAATTTTGAAACTGCTGGAAGAAAACATAGGCTCAACACTCCAACATATTGGTGCAGGCATTGACTTCTTTAACAAGATCTCTTAAGCTTAAGAAATAAAAACTAAGAATTATTAAGTGGAATGGCATCAAATTTAAGGCTTCTTCACAGCAAAGGAAATGATTAAGTGTCTATAGAACGGGAGAAAATCTTTGCCAGCTACTCTTCTGACAGAGGATCGATATCCAGAACATATAAAAAAATTTAAAAACTTAACACCAAAAATATGCACAAATAGCACGATCAATAAATGGGCAAAAGAACTAAACAGAAACTTCTCCAAAGAAGAAAAACAAATGGCCAACAAATATATGAAAAACTATTCAACATCTCTAGCAATTAGGAAATGAAAACAAAACTACATTGAGATTTCATTCCACTCCAGTCAGAATGTCAATGACCAAGATCACAAATAATAATAATAAACACCGATGAGGGTGTGGGGGAAAAGATATACTCTTACATTGTTGGCGGGACCGCAAATTAGTACAACCACTCCGGAAAGCAGAATGGAGATTCCTCAAAAAACTAGGAACTGAACAAGCTACTGCACTCCTTGAAATTTATCCAAAACAACTAAAATCATCATAGTGATACAGCCACATCAGTGTTTATTGGACCCTAACTCACAATGGCCAAAGTATAAAACCAGCCCAGGTGCTCACCAATAGATGATTGGATTAAGAAAACGTGGTATAAATATACAATGGAGTTTTACTCAGACACAAAAATAAATTATGGCATCTGCCCATAAATTGATGGAACTGGAGGAGGGCATCTTGCTAAGTGAAATAAGTCAGACTTAGAAAATAAAGGGTCGAATTTTTTCTCTCATATACACAAGCTAGAGCAAAGTAAGGGAAAATGGCAGGGGGGTGCTCAGATATCATAAAGATAGAGGGGAGATCATTGGAGTAGAAGAAGGAGAATGAGCTGGAAGGAAGAAAACCAGAAAGAGGAGGGAATGTGGAGTAAATTTGACAAAACTATGCTATGTGAATGTACAACTATACCACAGTGAATTCCGCTTTTATGTGTATCTATAAAGCACTAGTGGAAAATGAATGAATGAATGAATAAATAAATAAATAAATGGAAGACTAGTAGAAGAGAGTAAGGGATTTAGGGTGAGGGAAGAGGGGAGGAAAAGAGGAAGTGTTAGGGACTGAAATGGAGCAAATTAAATTCCATGCATGTCTGATTATATCATAATGAACTCAATTATTATGTGTAACTATAATATACTAACAAAAGCTTAAAAATAAGAAGTATAATTGAGGTATTTCCTGGAGACAGCATATGATCATTAACTTGGTTTTTAATTGGAGATTCACTTGGTAGGAGACATTTTGAGACAAGGTCTTGCTAAGTTGCTGAAGCTCCTTCTGAACTTGCAATCCTTCTGCCTCAGCCTCCTGAGTAACTGGGATTACAGCCACTGTGCACCACCATGCCACATTGCAATTTATCTTTTAATATAGAGACTTTAATTTTAATATTTTTGAACAAAAATTTGAGTCCTAGCAAATACCATCAATAGGTCACCAAATAGGAGGGAAAGATACCACTGAATCAAAATACGAACTATTAAGGGATAGAAAAGAAACAAATTTCTAAACTCCCAAGTAAGTAAAAAGCTTCTCCATAAGAAAAATTGGACATTATTCAAATAAAGGCCTTTCTTGCTTTGCAGAATAGTGTAAGATCATAAAAATGACGATGTAAGCTGAAACCATGCAAAGCAATCTTAATAATCGATGGAAAAAATAGAACCATCTACGATCTTTAAAAGTTTTTGTTGAGGTACCACAACTCTCATATCAGTTATAATTATATAGAGAAAGGAAAAATATTAAATAAAATATTAAATTTATATTTAGTATAGCACAATTAAAATTATTAGAAACATTGAGAATTAGAGTTTCATTTCTTTGAAAAACTGTTTATCAAAGTAGTTTACTCTGGCTAGAGAGGTGGCTCAGTGGTAGAGTGCTTGCCTGACATGTGTAAGGACTTGGGTTCAGTCTCTAATATCACATACACAAATAAAGGAGAAACAAAAATCAGATGAACAAAAATTATCTCTCTCTCTTAAGGAAAAAAGGAGTTACTCAATGCTTGCCTTTTTCCTCTTGACTAAATTACCATGCTGAGCAAAAATATTTTCTATGCATTGGCAAATTGTCATATTCATAAATTTGGATCACCTACCAACATTTTATCTTTTATACTTTCAATGGCATGCAGTATTTTCAACAGTGTTTTTGATTTTGTTTTTTTTATTTGCCAGTGTCACATCCTCTGGAACATCTTTATCCTATTTATCAAAACTACTTTCCTCATTTATGTCAAAAAGTTCGCCTTCACTAAGTTCTGGCTGCATATGCTAGATTTCTTGAATGTCAGCCATGGCCAGCTATTTCTTATATAACTTCACGTACATTTGATTCTAATTTCAGTTCCTGTGTTGTAACTCTTTCTTTACTTTGTCGCACTTCACCTTTGTTACCTAATCACTTCTTCTGATGATCCACTGAGTAAAATGTCACATAGGTTGATCCCTGAGATGCAAGGAAGTTAAGTAACTGCACACTTTGCTGACATTGCATGAATTAACTAACAGTTGTCCAGTCAGCATTCACCAACATACTCTGAACAAAATTGTGACTTGTCATTAGTTATGAGGTACAACTGTTACTTAGGTAGTAATTTGTGTACTGAGCAGCCCGTAGCAAAGTTTATACTTCGTGTAATTAATCACATTTAATATATTATGGTAATGATAACGGTTGGGGGAGGTGGTATTTTAATTAAACTGTGGTGCCTGAAATCTATACATATGGAAACCAAGGGGAGTAAGAACCATTTGGATGTGCATACACATTAAAGATTCTCAATGACTTCTTATTTTCCATGTTGTCAATTTTATACACTAATGGTTTGTTCCTTCAAATAATTTTCCCTCTACTAAATGGAAATTACTTATATTAATAAAGATAAGGATATTTGCTACATAAGAAAGTATTCTCCACAGCATAGGGTCACTTCTGTATCATCACCCTGCCTTTTTGTCATGGGCCTCTTTCCTTTGACTTTAAAGTTTCAAAGTTTAGAAGGGTAAAAACATCAGAAAAAAGAAGAAAAAAAAAAACCCCAGGAAAAGTAAGGTAATAACATTCCTCCCTAGAATCCACAAAAATACCCAAGAAATTCTGGAAAGTAGAGAATTTGCCCCTAGCATTCCCTTTTAAAAACTCTTAGTATCTCTCTACTATATGATAAATGCTTTAACACAGCATAAAAGTTCTGTATAATTTGGCCCTTGAATATTCCTCAAGGCTGACCTCCTGATATTACCCCCTCACACAGAATCAGTTAGGATGAAAGAACTGCTTCTTGCCTCCAGGCCTTCGCTTATCAACGACTTATGTGCAGAGAGCATTCTTATCTCCTACACACAGTATCTTCAGGATGACTTCTCCATGTCCCCAAGATTCATTTTAGATACTTCCTTCCCTGCTTGTTCCACCTACTCACCCCCATCCATGAGAAGTTCTTGTAACCCTCAGCTATGTCCTACAGTATCCTTCTCATATCTTCATTATGGCACTTACTGTAGCATACTATACTTTTGTGATTTACTATTGAATCTGTTTCCTTTTTAAGACAGCTAATTAAAGGCAGGAAATATATCTTATTCACATAATACTGGTTTGCTGTGTGAACTGCAGTACAAAAGGATATGATAAAATAACTGCAGCATTCTAGGGTTACTGACAAAATTTATCCGAGAAAGAAAACTGCTCTTTTGTTTGAGGCAACTTCCCTGGATCTTTGCTTCTGTCTGTGAAGCAAAGGTAAAGGTCAGGTAATCATTACATATAATCACTTGAAAGGCAATATCAATGGGTGATTAATAACAGATTAACTAGTTCTATTCAGCTGACCTGAAATAAAAAGATGGGAGATTAGAGACAGAGGACTGAGAGAGTGAGCACTCTTTTGAGAAGCAGACCATTAGGTGAAGAGGTGCAATAGAACTGAGGGAAGGGGATGAGTCAATCAAATTTAAGAACAGCGAAGTCCATGTATTAATATGTGCTTGCTATGTATCAGACACTGGTCTGAGATACCACAGACAATGTAATGTAGTCCTTGAACTTAACAAATTAGAGTATATCACTTAAATTGAATATATTTCTCTTAAGCCTTTGCTACTGCATTGTTGTCTGAAAGTCAACATTATATTTTTTTTCTCTGTAATTTAATAACTTAGTTTACAGATTAGGTAATTACAAGTCTCTAGCAATGTTTATCAAATACTAGTGGACTCATGTCAGTGTGCGTCAAGGAATAAAACAAAGGCCTATAAGGATTTTTTGTTTTTCTTTTTTGTTTTTTTTTTTATTTTTTGGTATTAGGGATTGAATCCAGGGGTGCTTAACCGCAGAGCCACAACCCCAGCCCCCCCACTTTTTTTTCCTTATTTTGAGACAAGGCCTAGCTAAGCTGCCAAGGCTGGCTTTGAACTTGTGATTCTCCTGCCTCAGCCTCCTGAGCCACCGTGATGTGCCACTACACCCAGCAAGTTTTGACCAAAATAATCAGAGAAATATGGCAAAATTAAGAAGTAGTAATAAGATAGGATGATCACAGCTGATAAAAAAGTATTCCTAAGCAAGAATTCAGAACAAGATGAAAATCAACAACCATGAAAATGCAAGTACTTCTTGGGTTAAGGCAATATGTTTCCTAAAGTCCTAAGGGTAAGAATTTTAATTATTTTTAAAAATGTTAAATAGAAGAATGATCCTACAACAAATGGTGTTGGACGAACTAGACAGCCATATGTAGACAACTGAAGCTGGATCCTTATCTTTCACCCTGCACAAAAGTTAAATCAAAATGGATCAAAGACCTGGATATTAAGCCAACAACTTTAAACTTACTAGGAAAAGAAGTAGGGTCAACACTACAGCGTATAGGAGTCAGCAGCGCCTTCCTCAACAAAACTCCCATGGCTCAAGCTATAAAATCAAGAATAAATGAATGGTATGCAATTAAACTAAAAAGTTTTTGCACAGCTAAACATCTAGTCAAGAGCATCATGAGAGAACCTACAGAATGGGAGAAAACCTTTGCCTGCTCCACCTCGGACAGAGGGCTAATATCCAGAATATATAAAGAACTAAAGAAACTAAACTCCAAACTCACAAATAATCCAATCAATAAATGGGCTACAGATCTAAAAAGAAACTTCTCAACGGAGGAAGTCCAGAAAGCCCATTAATATATGAGAAAATGCTCTACATCATTAGCTGTAAGGGAAATGCAAATCAAAACTTCAATGAGATTCCACCTCACTCCTGTTAGAGTGGCAAAAATGAAAAATTCTAACAACAGATGCTGGAGGGGCTGTGGGAAAAGAGGAACACTGTTACACTGCTGGTGGGACTGCAAACTGGTTCAGCCACTATGGAAAGCAGTGTGGAGAATCCTCAAAAATTTAAGGATGGAACCATCTTATGACCCAGCTATCCCACTCCTGGGTATTTTCCCAAAAGAGTTAGAATCAGCACATTATAGTGATATGGCTTCATCAATGTTTATAGCAGCTCAATTTACTATAGCTAGACTATGGAACCAACCCAGATGCCCCTTACTTGATGAGTGGATACGAAAACTTTGGTACTTATATACAATGGAATTCTATTTGGCCATATTATGGCGTTTGCAGCCAAATGGATGGATATTGAAAGAATTATGCTCAGTGAAGTGTCCCAATCTCAGAGACTCAAGGGCCGAATGGTATCTCTCATCTGTGGAAGGTAGAATATATGGGGAAGCAGTAGGTTAGACGGCTAACCTAACAATAACTTCAAATTGTATGATTCTCAACGCAATAGGGGGATGGCTTCCTAGGTTACTTGGAGGAGTAGGGAGGGGGAGAGTGGGAATATGGGGGAACCATCTCAGAAGCAGATGTCATTCATCCACAAGATACCCATTTCATGCAAGAGTTCTTCTGGGGGAAACAGCAACAGGGGAATCCCAAGCTGGGCATCCATGATTTGGCATTACCCCTGGATAACTAAGTATATATACATTGGTTATTGATGGTTTGATAATGTTTCCCCCTCAATTGTATCTCTATATACATCTAATAAAAACAAGAAGAAGAAGAAGAAGAATCCTAGATAGGTGGAGAGTTTGAGGAGACCTAAATTATAGGATGAATAAAAAACAAATCTCCTGCCAACCTCTTAGAATATATACCTTCACACACACAATAGAATTAATGCAACCTTTGTCCCCAAATCCTCACAGTACTGACCCATTAACCTCTTTTAATAGTATTTGATGGTTACTTTGGTCCCATTAACCTAATGGTTGTCCTTCTCAACTAGATATCATATAGAAAAACACTAGAAAAATTTTCTAAATGATGCTAAGTGAGAGATGACAGCTTATTCTGAGGATATAGTTGTTGTTGTTGTTGTTGTTTTTAAAGATCTCTGGAAACCAGAATACTTTTAGCCAAATGAATTTTTTGCAAATGTTGGAATTTCAATGACATGAGCCAGACTAAGGGAAATATCTTTGGGCACAGGGACATTTTCAAAGCCCCACAAATTACACCACTTTGGCAATCATTGGCTAGTCTGGTGTGGAAATCAGTACTGCATTGTCTTGTTCTCAGCTTCCCCTACCATTAGTGGGAATGGTAGATTGCAAAGGAGATGGTAAGGGTGTGGAAATAAAGCCCCAAGCAGCAGCATTTGCATTACACGTCAGTACTGCACTTGGACTGGGAACCAAGCCAAAATGAAACAGCTCTGCAGATTTTTACAGTAACAGTCCAGTGAGAAATGATCTATAGAGTCAACTATGGAACAGCAGAAATTTCCATACTTTCTCTTCATGCACTGACTTTATGCCAACCCTGATTATTGCTTTTGGTATTGTTCTGACATCCAGTACTGTTACAGCTCTTTAGCACTTCCCCTTGCTCTAAATAATTTGCAGAAAGCTGCATACTTTTTGAGTAACTGATGAATCACAATGCATTCCACTTCAGGCTCTCAGTGGTTTTTTTTCCTAACTTTATACAGACATTTACTGTGTCTTCTCTATGTAATGGAAAGATTTTCAAATAAGTGAAATAACTCTATTAAAATAAAATAAGAATTCACACTGATTTATAATTATTAAAATAGTAGAGCTTTTCTATATTCAGAAAAATAATGTCATGCATTATAAAAATCTGTTCTCATCATATTTCATAATTGCTCTGGGTTACACCTTAATGCTAAGATGTGCTTAACTGCTTATCCTTGGCTTATCTTCTTGAACCTAGAAAACTTGTTTCAGTTCATTACATTGCTAATGTTCTTAAAATTTGGTAGCAGGTTTCCAATTTTAACAATTGGCTGGATATATTTAAAAACAACTTAAAAAGTCATCTTGAATCCAAGTTCAAAATTATAACTCTTGTCTTCCATCCAACCCAGCACACACTCTGGATCCAATTTATCTGCTTTTTGGCAAAATCTTATACACAGTGGGAAATGAAAGTATGCTTTAGTTCCTAGGGGGGAAAAAAGTGTTACCTGAACATGGCTAAAATGAGACAATGTAATGAGGGGAAAACATGTTGACTTAAAAAAAATGGGACTGTGAGGCTGGGATGAAAAGGAGGGAAAGAAAGAAACAAGCCCAAAACATCTACTGAAAAGTGAAGAAAATATTGCTGCTGAAGTCTCAACACTGCTTGTATTTTTCAAAATACGTTTTACGTTAATCTTCTGTTTATCTCAGCAGTTTCAAGAGCTGGTGTGTTGCACAAAACATTCTCACATTTTAACTTTAAAGATTACTTGAGTTTGGTTTATATTAGAAGAACTTTAACATTTCCAGATACTTTCCAGAGGGAAAACATAATGAAGTCATTACTATCTGTCATCCAAACTGTATTTATTCCTTTGGTTTTTAAGAAAAATGACATTTTATTTCTTGTTGCCTACATTTAGAATGTCAGAAACATTGACAAACCAATATCTAATAAATGTTGACTTTAATGAATTAATTAATAGGAAGCAGAATGAGTCCAACAGGCTAGGATTTGAGTCCTAGTACTGCCAGTGAACAGTTGTGTGGCCTCGAGTGAGCAATTTAATGCATATACATCTCAAGTAACTTATTTATGACATATTGAATACAGTATCTGTCTCAATGGGTTGTTTTAAGTCCAACACAGTACTTAGCAAGCCAGAACATTCGGTATGATAAAACAGTCACTTTAATATTAGTAGTAATATTTACCATAATTACATAAATAGTTTTTTTTTTTTTTAAGAAAGAAGGACAGTGTGTGTGTGAGAGAGAGAAAGACAGAGAGAACCAATTTTTATTGAGTTTTTCACATGACTTTCGTTGCTCCGACACTTAGTTGTGTACGTGGGTGCTGGGGTTTGAACCTGGGTACTTGCGCATGCCAGGCAAGCACCGTTACCACCGAGCCACCACTCCAGCCCCACATAAATAGTTTAACAGAAAAAAAGTTATAATCCTTATTTATCTCTCATACTATACCCCAAATACATAGCCAAAAGCACAGCATATTTAGAATCAGTAAGTTTTCTTTCATGATCATGAATTAATTCTCTAAATGACCCTGAGAAATTCTCTTAACATTTCTGCATTTATCTTAGTTTTTTTACCTAAAAAAATAAATAATGTAGATTCTTGTCTTGATCTCAGGAACACTCAGCACTTTGGGGGAGAACTGCAAAGATTACGGGATAGGAGTATTTAGGGTACAGGTAGAATGAGCCATCATTCTACATTTTCCTAGCATGAATCCTGTTTGCAGGAAATAATTCTGTTTATTAAGTGTTATTAAAATGTCAAATTGGTGGGACTGGAGCAGTGGTTCAGCAGTTACAGTGCCTACCATGCAAGAGGACGTGGGTTTGAACTCCAGCATCACATACTCAACTAAGTGTTCTCCTTTCATAGAAATCACAAAGGCAATATATCAAGATAATTTTGAATGTATTTCTTAAGTATACTCAAAGTAATACATACAAGCATGCTAAATGAAGAACTAGTTTAGGTTTAAATTTAGTCCTTATGTGATTTTCCTAACAATATTTGTTTTCCAACTATCTATCAATCTATACACATATATAGTTTCCACTAATAGATATAACCTGAAAAGGAGGAAAACATTCTCAGAAACATAAAATCATCTCAAATATTTCAACACCACCTGAATAACTTTTAAACCATATTAAACTACAGAAATTTATCAGTAAGTAACTCAGTTTTTAATACTTTGAACAAAGTCTTCTCTAAAGGAAATTCAGCAACAGCTGCTAAAAGATAATTTAATAAGATCTCTTGCATATACAGGATTTTTTTCTATCAGTTAACAACAAAAAAGTCAGATTTGAAAGGTTTAAAAAAATAACACAAGAAAAAAGAAATCCGTGAAAGACATTTAATTCATGACTTTTGTTTTAAATAAAACTTAATTTGCTTCCTTAGTCTTGAACAGAACAAAAAGAATATATTCTTTTTAATATTTCAAAATACTGATGGACTATGTTAACACGTACATAGGTCTTTGGAAGTTAGTATCTTCTGCTTTAAGCACAACTTCAAAGTTAAAATGTTAATCTGCTCTAATGGTTAAAATCAGAGTCCTTTTTTTCTTTTGTCTATGAGTAATATTTCTTCTAAGAGATAACATGTTGCTTATTCCTCTACACAAAAACCGCTCAACATTCACTTAGTATTTCCCTTTCTGGATTCCTAATTTCATGAGCCACAGACATCATTAAATTGCAGAAATTAATGATTAGTATATTCTTTTTTCATATGTAGTATTTCTGTTTAAGATACAATAACTATATATTTAATATTAAATAAAATAATTGAGGTCATATTATTTTGTGAGTTCTTATTTGTTTGATGTCTGTACAGTTTCCTAATAGATATATGAGTAGTCAGAGGTACACTGAGTAGCATTAAACACACAGATCGATGATTGAATATTAAGACTAATTCTGTTATAAATGATTTCTCTGCAGTTTCATGTCTCCCTGGGGGAACTAACAACCTCAAGGGAGTTAGCAAATTCTAACTACTGTCTGAGATGAAGACTAGGATAAAGGCCATAAAAATAATGGTGTGGTCACTGGAGAGAAAATATTCTTGTGTGATCAAAACCTTTCCATCATTTTACAATTTAGTCCTTTAACCAATGCTATGAAGAAAACAAGGAGGTCAGGATTCTGTCCAAAACTAGGTAAATTGCTGATGGTTAACTTTTACATTTATGAACCTGAATTTTTGACCCTTTATCATCTGGGTTATCATCTCATTCCCTCTTCCTCAAAACTCACAATAAAGCAGTTAACATTATCTCCACATTTTACAGATGAGGTAAATAAAGTGTAGGGAGGTTGAGTAACCTGCCCAAGGCTAGAAGATGGCCGATGGGATTTGATTGGAGCAGTCCTAGCCTGAACAGTACCTGCCACCTAAAACTCCTAAAGTGGAAAAGAGTATCATACATTAAGACACAACATAGCTTACTATCATACATATTTAGATATCCATATCGAGTCAAACACTGTCCTACGATATTTTGAGGGCCTTACTTCCTTAGGAAGGAATTTTGTGTCTTCTCCACTCCCTGCTGAAAACCAACAATTCAGTGTTTGGGGAAAAATGCTGCACAGACAGGAAAATTCATACCTGTGTTACTCCAGTAAACTGCGCAACACACTTGATAACATAATTGCAGCAGTTGCTGTCAATACTCCTTTCTGCCTCAGAGAAAGCCAAGCCATGTGCATATGACTACTTCACTCACTTCCACTCTACCCTTCAAGCTTCACGCTCATGTATGTATCGTGGCAGATATTATATTCCAATAAAATGAGACTAAAAAATCCATGTCATACAGATAAGCAAGTAAGCCTCATTCTTAGTATATAAAAGGTATAAAGTGACTTCAGTTTCAAAAATAGTCATTGCACTAATGTACTTAAAAGGAGGGGAAACTAATATTCTATCAGTGATTTTGATTTTCCCTTGCATGTGAATTTTATGTCCATCATTAGCTGAAGGGTCTTTTATTTTTCTTAAGATCTTGTTTTTTGTGGATATCACTGTCCTGGATGATGACAAAAATCTAATTTTTTTGCTGAGATAAGGAACTTAAAACATTGGTTTAAGGGTCAACTTTAAAATGAGACAGTAGTAGTTGAAGAGCTCCTGGATCCATCTGACATTCAATTAAGTCAAAGTAAAATTATCTCTTACCTTTTCTCCTTGTAATCCAGGAGGTCCTATTAATCCAGAAAGTCCTTGATCACCCTGAAAACAAAATGTGAGTGTTTAATGTTATGAAAGAAACAGAAAATGAAAACTCTTTTTAATCTTGTACATCAAGCCCTAACTACTTTCATCTTGATTTTCACAATCTTGTTCAAATTTCTCATTTCTCAGTCTTTTTCTGAGGTTCTCTTACCTCTTCCAGTCTGAATACCTGGACTGTATTTTCCTACTCATGACTTTGCTCCCTTTTCTCTGTTCTTCATTTCTCTATGAATTCCTCACTCCCAAAATTCTCATCAGTTTAAGAAAATCTAAAGGTGTTTCCTTGAAACTTCTATAAGACTTTGTGAAGTAATTAATTTCATTTTTTTTGATGAAAACCTGAGGCCTGGTGAGACTCTCAGACACATCTTGAGGCACGTGGAAAGCTGGACTGAGTTCACATGAGGCACCCAAGAAGGGTCACTTCTGCTTCCAGGCTGCTCTAATGTGTGTTCAGATGGCCTCTCTGGAGTCTCTACAGGGAAAATTTTTTGTGAGGTCACTATGTTCCGCTGTGACAGATTAAACTTGAACAGAATAAACTTCACCTACGAGGCCCACCTTCCCCATACCTCAAGAAGGACCTGTCGCTGGTCTTGAGAGAGAAAGGAGAAAGTATGCCAGTGAGGGGTGAAGGGATAGGAATTCCTGTGGTGAGGGGAAGTGCCAATGAGACACAGAAGAAGAAGCTGTGCCAATGACCAGGGTAGAAAGCACACCAAAAGTTTGGGAGAATGCAGAGATGAAAACATGGATCATCTTGAGCTTTAAAAAAACAAAAACAGAACAAAACAAAAAGCTTTCCCTTTCTCATTTTACACTGCACCAGATCTATTGTAGGTGGAAAAAAATGTTGTATTTGAAGGGAAAAAAAGGTGGAGGCCATGGAAGTAGCACAGTGTTGGAGTCCCACACACTAAGTATGTGTGTTCAGCCTGTGAGACACCCAGAGTTCAACGAGTACTTAAATAATAATCCTAAAGAAATCCCCTAGTAACTGTATGTTGCTATCTACTTTAAAATGTCATCAAAATAAAAATGAAAAAAGAACATTTCGTATTATTAATAATGGCGCTTTCCCATTTCCTTTCCCATTTTAATACTATTTCTCAAGAGATGATAAAGATGATGATGAAGAAGATAATATCTCACTTGTCTTATGGGAAAGGATCAATTACACCATCTAAGAATTATGTATGTATGCCTTGGAGATCTCAAAGAGCTTAAAAACTTGTGTATGGTTTATTATAGATACTACTCAGTGGATTTTACATGGTAAAGATGAGCCTTGACTTTCTTCTATTGTTTCTTCATTCACAATAAATTTACTGTTAAAAAATGGGCAAATAATTAAAATAAAATAGCCCAATCTTCCTTACTGCCACCAACTTAATCAATGATTTTATTTGTATTCAGACTGTATGAATGTGACTAATCTCCTGTCTCAATATATTTGTACCCAATTTAATATAGATACAATTCCTAAGAGATTGCATTAAAATTTTGTCATTTTCTAAAATATATCCTTCAATTTTAAAAATTGAATTTTACTTAAAGCTCAATGACAACATACTATTAAACTCTATATTCTTACTATATTTCTTTTATGTAGAATTAACCACAACTTGTGTATAACTCAGAAGGTAAAAAAAGACTAATAAAGTTCTAAGTCTCAATACCCATACTGAACCATCCTATATTTTGTTCAGAGAAAACTCAAGGAAAAATAAAATCAACAATTTGATATAAATGCTTATGTTTAATCTGCAGGCTTTATTTAAAACAGTCACCAAAACAGAGTGGCCCTCGAATTTCTAAATTTTAGGAAAGAAAATATATGTGCTATATTTAGATATTTTAAAAGATGACATTTCCATTTCTTTGTGAGACTGCAAGATAGTTTTTCTCATAGTAATTAAGAAAGCAATGAAAATACTTTGCTTCCAGTAATAAATTTTCAATCCCTTTCTAAGTTATTTAGACTTAGTGAGCTCAGTTCAATCACAGTAATAAAATTCCTAAAATTTTAGATTTAAAAGGTTTTGAGGATTTAGTTCAAGAGACTTTTTTAGTATTTATCTGTACAGCCCATTATTAAGATGTAATTGTTTTTTAAATTTACAAGAGTTTTGAAGACAAATTAAAAGATCATATTTCAACCCAGAATCACCAAAATTGTTTAGGAATTTTAAGTTTGTGAATATTTGCCACATAAATAAAAACATCTTATAATTATGTCACAGGTACAAAGTGCTTGTTAAATTAAGGTTTCCAAATGTCTTCCTAAAGACTTCACTTGTATTTATTCCCACTTCAAAACAGCATTATCCACCCAATAAAGACTGTTGCTATTTATTTCAAACCATTATTGTTTGTATTTTAGAGTATTATGGTAATATAAAAGCAACCTGGATTAGAAAATATTGGACATATTGTTAACTCTGTGGCTTACTATCCATGTGATGAGTCACTTAAAATCTATTCATTCTGTTTTATCAACTAGAAAATAAGATAATGATGACTTTGTCTCACAGGGAGCTACTATGGTGCTTACAAAGGAAAACGTATGTGGAACTATCCTTAAAAGGTATAAAGTGGCCTTGGGATTTGTGTATCATAATGTTCATGTGTATTAACAGCAAAATCTCTGAGGTTAAGACCACATCCTTCTCTGAATTTTTATCCCACCCACCCCTAATTGGTAGGTAACACAATGGCAGCCCCATTGTGCTACCTACCAATTAGGTACTTAAATCTTACTGTAAGATTTAAATCAGGGGTCTGGGGAAGTGGCTCAGGGGTTATGACACCTGCCTGGCATGAGTGAGTATACAGGTTCAAACCCCAGTACCACATACACAATGAAATCTCAGAGCAATGAAAACCACATGAAAAACTAAATAAAAAATTGATTCTCTCTCTCTCTCTCTCTCTTCCTCTCTCTTAAAAAAAAAGATTTAAATCAGTAAGTTAAAGTGATGGGATGTAATTTATTGAATTTTTCAAATAATTTCCAAATAATATATTTAATTTTTCCAAAACCTTTAAACAAAAGAAAGTCAATAATCACAAATCACACCAAAAGATATCCAAGATGGCACAAAACTCAGCAATAGTCACAATGTCAGGGATCCAGATTCCCGTATCTATTCTAACTCTGAATGTGAATGGACTCAATGCTCCAATCAAAAGATACAGATTGGCTTACTGGATAAAAAAAAAAAATCCAACAACATGCTGCCTACAGGAGACACACCTCACAATAAAAAATAGACACAGACTGAAGGTGAAAGGTTAGCAGAATGTCTACTAGGCTTGTGACCTGAAAAAGCAATCTGGCATTGTGATCCTAATATCAAATAAAGTTAATTTTGATCAAATACTAGTCAGAAAGGACAAATAAGGTCACTGTATCATAGTAAAAGGAACAATTCTTCAAGAAGTCATAATGATAGTTAACATTTATGCTTCCAATTACAACCATCCCAAATATATGGAAAAAGTACTCAAGGACATTAAATCCCTCATCAATCTCAACACAATAATACTGGGGGACTTTAATACACCATTATCAACAATAGACAGATCATCAAAGCAAAAATTCAACAAAGATATCTCTAATCTAAACAACTCTATTAATAACTGAACTTAACAGATATTTACAGAATATTCCATCCAAAATTGGCTGAGTTTACCTTCTTCTCAGTACCTCATGGATCCTTCTCCAAAACAGACCATATCCTAGTCCACAAAGCTAATACTAAAAAATACAAAAATGCTGATATAGTCTCATGCATCCTGTCAGACCACAATGGTAGGATCTTGGCAATTAACAGCATGAAAAAACAACAGAAACTACTCAAATACTTGGATATTGAATAATACCATCTTAAATGAAGAATGGATAAATGAGGTAATGAGAAGAGAAATCAAGAAATTCTTGGAAATGAATGAGAATGATGAAGCAGAGTATTGAAATCTCTGGGATAGTATGCAAGCATTCTTAAGAGGCAAATTTATAGCACTGAGTACATACATCAAGAATCAGGAAAGAACCCAAATAAATAGTTTTATGCTGCAACGCAAATCCCTACAAAAAGAGGAACAATTTAATCCCAAAGCTATTAGAAGACAGGAAATAACTAAAATCAGAGCTGAAATCAATGAAATTGAGAACAACAACAACAAAACCAATACAAATTATTAACAAAACAAAGAGTGGTTCTTTGAAAAAACAATTAAGATTGATAGACCCCTTGCCAACCTCACCAAAAGTATGAAGTGACCCAAATCAACAAAAATCAAAAATGAAAATGAGATATCAACGCAGACTCAAGCAAAATCCAGAAGATTATCAGAACTTATTATGAAAAATTATACATTGCCAAATTTGTTCGTTTGGAAGAAATGGACAAATATCTTGCCACATATGACATTCCCAAATTAACACGGGAGGACACTGAAATTCTAACCAACTAATCTCAGGTAGTGAAATTGAAACAGCAATCAAAGGCCTTCCAAAAAAGAAAAGCCCAGGACCTGATGGATTCATAGCAGAATTCTACCAGACCTTTACGAAAGAATTAACACCAATCCTCTACAAGCTTTTCCATGAAATTGAAAGGATTGGAAACCTCCCAAACACTTTTTATTAAACAAATATAACACTGATACCAAAACTCAACAAAGACACATCAAGAAAAGAAAACTACAGAGCAATTTCCCTGATGAACATAGATGCAAAAATCCTTAATAAAATTCTACCTATCCTGATCCAAAAATACATCAAAAAGATAATACTTCATAATCAAGTGGGCTTCATTCCAAGAAAGCAGGGCTGGTTCAACATACACAAATCAATAAATGTAATTCACCACTTAAACAGAATTAAAAATAAAAATCACATAACCATCTCATTTGATGCAGAAAAGGCCTTTGATAAAATTCAGCACTCATTTACCTTCTCCAAAACTTTGGAGATGATAGGGATCAAAGGAAGATACTTTAATTTTGTAAGAGTCAATTATGACAGACCCATAGCTAACATTATGCTTAATGGGGAAAGACTGAAAAAATTTCCACTGAATTCAGGAACAAGACAAGGATGTCTACATTCACCACTTTTATTCAATATAGTCCTTGAAACTCTAGCCAGAGCTATCAGACAAGAGAAGGAAATCAAAGGAATTCAAATAGGCAAAGAGGAAGTCAAGAAGTCTCTATTTGCTGATGACATGATCCTATACCTAGAAGATCCAATAAATTCAACCCGAAGACTCCTAGAGCTTATAAACAATTTCAGCAAAGTGACTAGTTATAAAATCAACATCAATAAATCATGAGCTGTTTTATACTCCAGCAACAATTCAACTGAAAAAAAAATCAGGAATTCTGTCCCATTCACAATCTCCTCAAAAAGAATAAAATACTTGGGCATTAATCTAACAAAGGATATTAAGGACCTCTACAATAAAAATATTAAGCATTAAAAAAAGAAACTGCAGAAGACCTGAGTAGGTGGAAAAACATTCCATGTTTTTGGTTATGCAGAATTAGTATAATCAAAATGGCCATTCTACTGAAAGCCCTATTCAGATTCATTGCAATCCCCATCAAAATACCAATGACATTCTTCACAGATTTAGAAAAAGCAATTCTCAAATTCATATGGAAGAATAGAAGACCCAGAATAGCCAAAACATTACTAAGCAAGAAAGAGGAAGCAGGAGCTGTCACAATTCCTGACCTGAAATTATACTATAGGGATATAGTAACAAAAACAGCATGGTTTTCATAGTAAAACAGAATAGAAAACCAATGGAACAGAATAGAAGATACCAAGATAAGCCCTTAAATCTTCAAACATCTGATATTTAATAAAGGGAGCAAAAGCATAGTGTGGAAGAAGGACAACCTGTTCAACAAATGGTGCTGGACAAACTGGACAACCATATGCAGACAACTGAGATTGGATCCTTACCTCTCACCCTGCACAAAAATCAAAATGGTTCAAGGATCTGAAAATTAAACCAGGAACTATACAATTGCTTGAAGAAAAAGTAGGATCAACACTACATAACATAGGGGTTGGGACTGCCTTCCTTAACAAGACTCCCATAGTGCAAGATTTAAAGCCAAGAATAAATGAATGGGATGCCATTAAACTAAAAAGATTCCGCACAGCTAAAGAATTAGTCAAGAGTGCCAAGAGAGAACCTACAGAATGGGAGAAAATCTTTGCCTGCTACACCTCAAACAGAGGGCTAATATCCAGAATATACAAAGAACTCAAAAAACCTGAACACCAAAACCACACATAATCCAATCAATAAATGGGCTAGGGAGCTAAATAGAAATTTCTCAATTCAGGAAGTCCAAAAGCCCATAAATATATGAGAAAATGCTCTACATCACTAGCAATCAGAGAAATTCAAATCAAAACTTCACTGAGATTCCACCTCATTCCTGTCAGAGTGGCAAAAATGAAAAATACAAACAGTGACAGATGCTGGATGGGCTGCGGGAAGAGAGGAACACTATCACACCGTTGGTGGGACTGCTAACTTGTACAACCACTCTGGAAAGCAGTGTGGAGATTCCTCAAAAAACTAGAGCTGGAACCATTTTATGGCCCAGCTATCCCACTCCCAGGTATTTTCCCAAAAGAGCTAGATTCGGCACATTACAGAGATACAGCTGCATCAATGTTTTTAGTATTTACTATATGTAAATATATTTACTATAGCTAAACTATGAATCCAACCCAGATGTCCCTCCCTCACTGGACGAATGGGTTCAAAAACTGTGGGACATATATATACTATGGAGTTCTACTCTGCTATTAGAATGATATCATGGAATTTGCAGTCAAATAGATGGAGATGGAAAAAATTATGCTGAGTGAAATATCCCAAACTCAGAGACTCAATGGCTGAATGTTTTCTCTCATATGTGGAAGCTAGAATACAATCAGAAACAGACTGAAATTTGGCTAAGCTAATAATAACTTCAACGTGGGTGAATTATTACATGAGCAGGGGGAACCTTGCCTATGATGCTGGGGGATGAAGGAAGGGTGGCGGGGTTGGGGGGGATAGGAGGGATATCAAGGCAGCTGGAGGGAGGGAGTGGGGGGTTATCAACACTGTGGGGAACCTTTGACTTCCATGAGAAGCCTAACTAACATGGGGGGGGGGGTGGTAAAGTAGGGGAAAACATGGGATTGGGGAAGGGGGGCGAATCCAAAGGGAGGAGAATCAGCCTGCCTTGGCTTGCTCTGTCATTATGAATATGTTCACGATTGTTTGGCAACTATTCTCTCCTAAATGTAAGACTATCTTGAAAAAAATAGAAAATTTAAAAAAGTTCTGCCCCCAGAGCCACCTAAAATAAAAAGGCAATGGAAAGTCTGGAAAAGGTACGTGGGGAGAGGTGAGAGGTGACAAGCAAAAGAAACAGCACAAGACACAGGCATATAACAATTCTACGTGAAAATGTAGGGAATTCTATGTGGATAATTCAGGGGAAAGTGCCCTGAAAACAACTCCGTTTAACTGAAGCCTTGTGTTGTGGGGTAAGTGGAAATGCCTAGAAAGTTAAAACATCATCTGTTGCCATCCCTTTTGTATCCTTAGCACACAGTAACTGCCAATGAATATTTGTGTAATAAATGGAGCACTGGCCAAACTAAAAAAAAAAAAAAAAAGATTTAAAAAAGTAAGTTAAAGTGATAGGACATAATTATTTAATTTTTCAAATATTTCTTCCTTCATTAAAATCTGATAGCTTTGTGTCACCTTCTTGGATACAATAGAATCTACATCTAAAAAGATAAATATGATTTTAAATAATAGAAATATTTTACTATAATTTTATTTCATGGACAAAAACTTACCTTCTTTCCAGAAACAGCTTGACCTGGAGAAAATCCAGGATCTCCTTTAGAGCCCTAGATAAAATAGTGACAAAACACTTGATGAAATTTGAATAATGTATAATATACCACATATCTTCAGTTACCTATCATCTGTTATATGGTATTAAATAAAATTATTTTAAATTGAGATAACCATGGATTATTTATATTTCAAGGGAGATAGAACTGGGGATTCAAACCAAGGCCCTTGCACATGCTAGGCAAGTACGCTACCACTAAGATATATATACCCCCAGTTCTTTGAAAATTTATTTTATTTTGAGACAAGTTCTTACTAAGTTGAGCATGATGGCCTCAAGCGTGCAATCCTCCTGCTTCAGACTCCTGAGTAACTGTGATTACAGGTGTATGATACCATGTCTGGCTTCCTTTCTAATGTACAGTTTTGTTAGCCTTATTTTTAAAAGCTGAGACTATTCCTAAAAATCTTTTGGATAGAGTTGATTTTTTAACTAATAAATATAAAATAATATTACTATTGAAACCTTTTTTTCTGAGAGAATATAGGTAAAGTTTCTATTATCTCTTCCATTTTTGTGACCCACTGAATCATCATTCCTAGCTTGGCTTTGAGAGACTGGTTATCTTAGGCAATTTTGCTTATAATAATATTAAAATTCTAAGATATCATTAAAAGTTTGAGTATTTGCCAAAATCTTGCAATGTGTATATATTACCTTCATAATAAAGAAAATATAAATAACAAGAGAAATTCTTTAATTCTGTTATAAAAACATACTTTTGATAGTCTGAAAATCTTCACCTTTTACATTTCAAGGAAATCATAACATTCAATTTCAGCCAAAGTTTTTTGACACAGTATTAAAATAATCTTTCTTATGATGCTGCTATGGTTTCAGTAGGTTTTCCCCCACCAAAGTTCATGTTGAGTTTTAATTAGTTAATGCAGCAGGGTTGGGAGGTGGGGCCTAGTGGGAGGTTTTGGGGGCATGAGAGTGGAGTCCTTGTGAATAGAACAATGCCATCTCTCTGGAGTGACGCTTTCAGAAGAACTACATTAGTGGTCACAAGAGCAAGATGTTATGAAGCTGCACGCTTTTTCTCCCCAGCCTGTCCACGTGTACTTATTTGGCCTTCTGCCATAAAACCCTTGCCAGAAACCAAGCAGATGCTGATGCCTGATCTTGGATTTCCCAGTCTCTAGTACCATGCACCAAAATAAACTTGTTTTCTTCATAAATTATCCAATCTAAGGTATTCTTATATAAAAACCAATGAAGACCAAGACAGATGCATACTAGGGAAGAATTTCTTTTTTAAACTTTTTTTTACACTTCACAAAATGGAGGGGCCACACAGAGATTCTTTGAAATTTAAATTCTGATTTCATTACTATTCTCAACTAAGAATAAATAATTTTCCATTTCCAGATAGTTCTAAATATTATTTGCACTTTAAGGGAAATAAGGAAAGAGTCTTGTTTCATATATTCAAGGATTCTTTCAAAGAGTACTTAAGCTGACCAATGATAGGAGGAAGATCAAAAGAAAAGCCCTGAATGTGCCTCAACATCTTTTCATTTTATAAATTAGAAGTTTGTGTAAAAAAAAAGAAAAGTGGAAATTTGGCAGAGTCCTTCTATAGTCTAAGAAAACTTTCAAAGAAAAGTTGTTTTCTAGGTTGATCTCTCCCCTTCCGCAGGGTTTATCACTTCTATCACTAAAAGGCTACAATTTTAGATCATTGGTTTCAAGATTATTGACCTAAGAAGGTTTTGGTGATATTTAACTATTTATGGACTCAATTCTTCATCAAAAAGAAAAAAGAAGACAAAAAGAAGCTAAGCGTAATGGTGAACACCTGTAGTCCTAGCAATCAAGAGGTTGAGGCAGGACTTCAACACCAGCCTGGGCACCATAGCAAGAATGCATCTCAAAAAAAAGGAACAAATTTAGATTTTATAAGACCTATAAAAACTTATCAAAAATCACATTTTATAGATAAAGAAGTAAAGAAGTCCAAAAGATTAGATCTTATTTAGTGGTTTTAATATATTGTAATCTTTTATTACAAAACAGAGTGTTGGTTTGAAACAATTTTCAAGTAATTTTTAAAGAATTTAAAAAATGATAACCATTGAGAAGTTTAACTCTAATAAAATCCTTTGTGGCCAATTTATTTATGAATGTCACATTAAAAATTATTACTTTTAGGTCCTATCTGAATTTTCTCTTATTTATAATCTTTCTTAATGTCATCAGCTTTCTTAGTATCATCAAATAATTTTCTTTTTAACTTAATTTGCTATTTAACTGTCCATTGTAAGCATGTTCATAGTTCATCAAACATTATTTTTGGATACAAAGGAATGTAAAAAGGTCATTATATCCTCTGTACTTCCCCTGTTCATTCATTCCTTATTCTTTTTAAATTAATTCTTTTCAGTTATATATAACATTAGGATTCATTTTGACATAAGTATAAAAGCATATAATAAACTTTAGTTTGATTCAGTCCCCATTACTTTCCCTTTCTTTTCCCTCTGTCTCCTGTTCCCTTCCCTTTATTCTACTGATCTTTCTGCTATTTACTTAGTTTTTTAAAAAAAATTAGTGCCTTGTGTACATACAATAATTTAGTATTTAATCTTCCACTTAAGAAATTGAAAGAATGGGCAAAAGTTATCAATTAAGTAATAAAATTAGGTTTAAAATTTATTTTTCTTATTCACCTGTCTTACATATCCAAATCTCTCCTTCCCCCTTCTCTCTTTATCTTTCTTTCCTTCCCTCTTTTTACACAAATATGCTTGAATTAATGGATCAGCTCATGTTCTAGAACCAGAATTTCAAGTCAGTATGAAAGAAATGATCTTAACTTGGCTAGTTGTGGGTTAATCATTCTTAATATAAAATGCAGGAAGCAGAGGTTATTAAATATTCTGACTTTAAGGGAAATGTCAGAGAAGTAAGGCACACCTCTCTACATTGAAGGAAAAAAATGTCAACATATCTTACTTTCTCTTTCATTAGGTATCAGCTCTTAGACTCCTGACACATTTTTATTTTTACATAACTAGTTTTCCAAATCTTTTTTGGAATTAAATATAATATTTATAGATCCATTAATTAATCATAATTGACTTTGAACCTCAATACTGATTTCTGACTACTTCTACATGACTTTGTTAAAGGAGCTATATATCATTTTGAATGAGAGGAAGAGGAAGTTGCTTACATTTTATTAATCAAAGGACTTCCAAAGTTTCCATCTATGTCACTGATCTTCTACTGTCTAAAATCTTACTTATCAGAATAAGTCTTTTAAATAGACTATATTGGATATTCAAAGGGCCATTTGTCTAGGGAGGGAAACTCCCTAAAATATGAGACCCAGTAACATGCTAGGTGACATTTATCAGATTAGAAACTAGGCAATATAATACAAATAGCATTGATTTTTTTGAGTGAAAAGAGTAAATAAGTCATTTAATGTCTGAACTTGAGGTTCCTCCACTGTAATAATAATAATAATACCCATCTAGATTAGCTCACAAGATTCAGAACCAAATTTTCTATAAATTATAAAGTGTTAGTAGTCAGCATTAAAATTAACAAGACTAAAGAGCATCATTACATTTGTTGCTACCTGGAAAAGCAGAGAACATGGGGCTGGAACTCAGCAGTTACAGCACTTGCCTGGCATGCACCAGGACCCAGTTTCGAACCCCAGCATCATGTACACAATGAATTATCAGAGCAATGAAAGCCACATGAAAAAATAAATAAAATTGATTCTCTTTCTCTCTCTCTCTCTCACTGTCCCTGTCCCTTTAAGAAAAAAAGCAGAGAACATATATGGTTTGAATCATTGATGAAGCAGAAAAAACTTTAATGTAAAAGAATTTGGAATTTAAATTGAGGATGAATTGGGAGAGTACTACAAACGAAACACCAAGTGACATTACTTCAACTTATCATTTGGATATTACTTATTTTGACATTACTAATAATTATGGAAGTTCTATAGTTTTAATTACACTCTATCACTAACACTTATCTTTGTAGTTCACACTTTCTAGGCTCCCACAACATTAACCCACTGAAACTGTCAGTCTGTGCTTCCTACCACATTTTTCACTGTCTCGTCTCGTTCCCTCATGTGACTTCATTTTCTTCCTTACTCAGAATAAATATTAGGTTCTGAGATTACAGTCACAAATTAAATTCATGACTTCTTACGTTGGTCATTTGGTTTTTAATTTAGTGAACCCAATAATTGCCTTAGTCAGCTCACCAGAACATTATTGGTATATTGTTTACTCCACATTATTTGAATTTTTACTTCTTTCTAGGACAATATTTATCACCAAGTAAACACACTATAATTTCTCTCATCTTAATGACAACTGTCCCTGAACCCTCTGCTCTCTTCTCTGCTTTTGTGATACTCCCTTTTAGAGTAAGATTCCTAGAATTCTTAACTAGGAGTCTTCCCTGTCTTCCATTCTATGACTTATTCAACTCAGGCCTTTGTCTGTACTAGTATCCCCCTTCACTAGTCATTCTTTCCCAGCCTTCCTTGCCAGTTGTTGTTGTTATTGATCTATTAAACTCTACCTCACTCTCCAAACTAAGTTCTTTAACATTTCTCTATATGCATTAATATATATTCATATATATTATATATATGTGCATATAACATGCTGATGACTCTAAAAATGTGTATTTTTAGAGCTAAATAGAAATTTCTCAACAGAGGGATTTGAACTAGCCAATGAATACATGAGAAAGTGTTCTAAATCACTAGTAATCAGAGAAATGCAACTCAAAACTACCTTAAGATTTCACCTCACTCCAGTCAGATTGGCAAAAACGAAGAATACAAACAATAAGAAATGTTGGAGGGGTTGTAGGGAAATAGGAACACTAGCACACTGTTAGTGGAACTGCAGACTGATCCAACTGCTCTGGAAAGCAGTGTGGAGATGCCTCAAAAACTTAGCGATGGACCCACCATACGATCCAGCTATCCCTCTTCTGGGTATTTTCCCAGAGGAGTTAGAATCAGCACATTACAGCGACACAGCAAAATCTATGTTCATAGCAGCTCAATTTACAATAGCTAAATTATGGAACCAACCCAGATGCCCCTCACTGGATGAATAGATCCAAAAACTGTCAGATATATATACACACACATATACACACCATGGAATTCTACTCAGCAATGAGAAACAATGAAATTGCAGCCTTTGAAGGTGAATGGGTCGCTATTGGAAGAAATCATGCTGAGCAAACATAGCCAAACCCAGAGAGTCAAGGGTCAAATGTTTTAACTCATTTGTGGAGCCTAGAGCTAAACCCAGGCCTGTGTGAAAGGCAGTTAACCTCATGTATTAGACCCAACAAAGAAGCAGCAACACATAATCTAGGGCAATCATAGATATGTAGTGGGGGGAGGGGCAGGTGGGGGAGGGGAGATGGAGGAAGAATAGGAAGGGATCTAGGGGGTAATACTGGTTTCAGAATACATGCATATCATGGGGGGCTGGAGCAGTGGCTTGGTAGTTATGGTGCTTGCCCGGCATGCACAAGTACATGGGTTCAAACTCCAGCATCCACGTACACAATTGTCTGAGCAAACGAAAGCCATGTGAAAAATTAAATAAAAATTCATTCTCTCTGTCTCTCTCTCACTGTCCTTCAAAAAAAGAATATGTGCATATCATATTGTTACTTTATATGCATTTATAATTGTACAATAACTCAATTCCTTAATAAAAAATTTTTAAAATTGTGCACTTTTAGCTGTCACTTCTACCTTCAAATCCAGATTCATATGTTCTCTTTATATCTCCTTTTAAATGTCAAATAGTCCTAGTAAATTGAAAATGTCCAGAAAGGAACTCTTAAAAGTTCTGGTTTACATAGTGACAGAGTAGCATGTATGGGACTAAACCTCCTGCAGATACAAATTTCAAAACCAGGACAATATACATAAAACAAAGATTTCAGTATACAGGAAAGCAAATAAAACTAGGACACACTGGAAGGAATTTAATCTTTGAGATAAGAGAAGCACATTTAGTATAATATATTTATACAACTTTTCTCTTGAGGACACTTCCCAGTGTGCATGGAATAGCCAGAATTCAGGAAGAAAAACATATATGTGTGTATGTATATACTTATATGCAAATAAAATACGTATCTATATACACATAAAATATACATACACAGATAATAAATAAATATATATATATCTAAAAGTTTCTAGACATAAAAAGAAAATGGAAATTTGATTTGACTTTTTTTTTAAAGAAGACAATACAAACATATCTAAGGAGGACCCAAATGTTAAAATTAGCTGTTGAAGATTTTAAATGAAGTTACAAATGTGTTCAAGGACTTATAGGAAAAGATGGTCATAATGAGTGAGCAGAGAGAAATCAGCAGACACATGAAAGCTATGTAAAAAGAATTAGAATTCTAGAACTGAGAGTTCAATATCAAAAATGAAAATTTTACTGGAAGAAATTAACAGCATATTGGAGAAGACAGAAGCAAGGGCTAAGTTACTTAAAGATGCATAAAAGTTACATGGCATAAGTTAAGAGAGGGGCTGAAGTAGTGGCTCAGAGTTTATGGCGCTTGCCCGGCATGCATGAGTACATGGGTTCAAACCCCAGCACCCACGTGCACAACTAAGTGTCAGAGCAAAGAAAGTCATGTGAAAAACTCAATAAAACATTGATTCTCTCTATCTCTCTCTCTCTCTCACTGTCCTCTCTCTTAAAAAAAAAAAGTTAAGAGACCTTCAGTGATTGAGGAACAGTATTAAAATACATGCAACTAGCACCCCAGAAGTAGAGGATAGAAAGAATGGGGTAGAAAGATTTTATGAAGAAATAATGATCAATTTGTTTGAAAACATTTTATGAATTCAAGATACATGGTGAACCTCAAACAAGAATTACCTATAGAAAACTATCCAATTATCTTCAAACTATTGAAAGTGAAAGATAAATAGAAGATTCTCAAAAGCAACCAGTTTAAAATGACACTAAAGGAAGAGCAAAACAATGTGGATGATGACTAACTTCTCATCAGAAATAGCATAAAGCAAGAAATGACAATAAGTACAATAACACTTTCAACCCAGACTTTTGTACTTCATTAAAATTTCCTTTATGAATGACATGTCATTTGCTGGCAAATGGATGAAACTGGAGGGTATCATGCTAAGTGAAATAAGTCAGTCTGAAAAAACCCACAGGTTGAATATTCTCCTTGATATGTGGAAGCAACCTTGGAATAAGGAAAAGATCAGAGGAATAGTCAAAGGGGAAGGAAATGGAGGAAGGAGGAAGGAAATTAGGAAAGTTAATGGAAGTAATCAGACTTAACTTGCTTATGCCCAAATATAAACATAATGTAGTGAATCTCATCAATATATAATTCAACAAGTCACCAAAAATGAGGTGAAAAAGCCATTTGGTAAACAACAGACAGACCAATAGAGGGAATGAAAGGAGAAGGGGTTGAGGGGGATATTGGGGACTGAATTAGAATAAGCTATACTGCATGCTTTTACAAAAACGTAAATGTTTAATCCTATTGTCAAATATATCTACAAAGAACAAGGAATGGGAGGAAGGGAGGAGAAGGGAAAATGCTGGAACTGAGTTAAAACAAGTCATTGGGAACCCAAGGGGGGAAACCATGGAATGGCATCAGCCTTGGCTTGCTCTGTCATTATATATTTGTTCTTGATTGTATGATAATGACTCCCTCCTAAATGTAAGTCTATGTTTTTAACTAATAAAAAATTAATTAAAAATAAATAACATAACAAATAATTAAAGTGTTGAAAATGTGCAAAAACCCCAAACAAACAAGGTACACTCCAAGCTTTTATAAATATGTCATTGTATATACTATTTTCATGTACATAAAACAATTATTCTTCATAGGTATAAAAATTACATCACTATACTTGGGTATATTAGGAAAAATATATGACCCATAAATAGAGGCAAGGGACCAGGTGATGGAAGAAGGGAGGTTGGGGAGTGCTTGAAGGTGGATTGACCAAATTATATTGCTGTATTGTGTGCATCTATGAATATGTGACAACAAATCCAATCATTATGTACAACTATAATGCACCAATAGTAAAAAATAAAGAGCGGTCACCAAGAAAAAAATGTCCTTTAACAATGTAGACAAAATACATTTTAGGTAAACAAAAATTAAGAGAATTCATCAGCAGCAGAATTTTACTCCAAAAGTAGATGGAATTTTTTTTCTAGCTAAAGAGAAGCGGCACCAGATGAAAATGCAGACCTCTAGGAAGGAATATAGAGCATCAGAAATGGAAATGGATGAATAAATATAAATGACTCTTTTGTGTGTTTGTTATTGTCTTTAAAGCACCGATTATGTAAATTTAAAAATTGTAACATGTTGTGTGGTTTATAATGATATAGATGTAAAATAAATGACAAAAAACAGAGAATGGGGGTGATGAATAAATGTGATCATATGTCACAATGTTTCTTATGCTTTACATGAAGAGCTACCACATTAACTCTAAGTAAATGACAGTGAGTTAGGATGCGTATTGTAATCCCTACAGCAGATAGATAGATAATAGATAGATAGATAGACAGACAGACACAGATACAGCTAAAACACCAATGGAGAAATTAAAAGAAATGCTAAAGAATATTTTATTAACCCAGAAGAAGATAGAAAAGGAAGAACAACAAAGAACAGATTGGATAAATATAAAACAAATGGCAAATGGTCTGATGAGACCCACTCATATCAATAATTATACGAATATAACTAGATTTCACATTCTCATTAAAAGTCAGGCTATCAGCCAAGATAAAAAATAAGATCCAATTACACATTATCTATAAGAGATGCTTTAAAAATAAAACACAAATAAATAAGAGAATAGAAATTTTTATGCCAGATAAAAACATAAAAAGTTGTTACTGGATTTTGAGGAGAGGAGTTGTATTAGTCTATATTTGTGGCCACAATGAAATGCCTGACCCAAGCTATCTTTATAAAGAAGAGAGGTTTGTTTGTTTGTTTTTTTAAAACTCATAGTTCTAGAGGTTCAAAGGCATGGTGCTGGCATCAGCTTGGCTCTGCTGAGAATTTCATGGATGATGGCATCACAGTGATGTGCAGGAGGAAGATATCACATGTTGAAATGGAAATCAGACATACTGGGTTTAACAATCCTTTCAAAGGGATTACAATTGTCTTTCTCTATTTTAAGTCAAAGTTTAATTAATGCTGAGGAAAAATGCTAATAAACCACTTAATTTTTGTGGCACTTTATTCTTGTATTAGTTATCAAGTGAACAACATAGTTCTTAGGGACTGGAGCTCAGTTTCACTTTTCATAGTGTATATAATCATCAGTATCCATAAAATAAGCAAGAAACTTCAAATAGAACTATTTTATATTTTCATTTAATAAATTCTGAAATCAGTTAGGAAACCTCATCCCTACTCTTCCTCCTTTTTTTTTTTTTAAGAGAGAGGGACAGTGAGAGAGACAGAGAAAGAGAGAAACAACTTTATTTAGTTTTTTCGCATGGCCTTGGTTGCTCCAACACTCAGTTGTGTACGTGGTGCTGGGGTTTGAACCCAGGTCCTCGTGCTTGCCAGGCAAGCGCCGAAACCGCTGAGCCACCGCTCCAGCCCCTACTCTTCCTCCTTAAGGTGATATTTTATAAAAGAATAATTCACTATATTGGAAGAGGCAACCTAGTGTAAGGAAAAGACTACAATATATTCAGTTTTGAATTTGACTCTGCCACTTACAAATTGTTTTGCCTTGGTTCAATGCTAACTTGAGTTTTAACTTCTGTGCAAAGCTAAAGATAATAAAGCCTACCCTCATAGTACTCTGAGAAGAAACTAAAGGTATCACACCTATGATAACTGGCGTATACTTGATGTTTAATAAATGTTAGGTCGCTTTCCTTATGATACCAGTGCCTAAGTTAGCTTATTGGTTCAACTTGACTCTGACACTGAACCCGCCACAGATACAATGATGAATAAGATCTGGCCCCTGTACTCAAATAACGAAGAGTCTAGTCTACTGGGGAAGACAACAACATGACGAAGAAATCAATTTATGAGAAAGGTGTGGAGAACTATCAAGATCAGCTTACACTTTTCTGTGCTTTATGATAATAATCTGTACAAGCGTAATGGAAAAATCAATAGATTAGCTTTTGCATAAACCAGGATGATGTTAGCAAAGCTGACTTTGTCCTTATAAAATATACTTATAAATAAAACATATTTGTGCAGCATCTTTTTAAGATGTTTTTATAAGAGTCACAACACTGTTTTCTTTAATGAATAATAAATGTGCAATTCTCAGTAATGATTTTATTTCTAATTGACCTAGTCTCTTCATAAATAGCTCCTCCAAAAAAATGGAAATAATAATTTCTTCGGTTCCTTCTTTGGTACTGGAGATTGAAATCAGGGCTTTGGTCTTGCTGAACATGAGCTCTACCACTCAGCTACAGCCCAAAATAACATTTTCTTAAACGTCAACTATGTGCAAGCCTACTGTTAAGTACTTTATGTACATCATTTCATTTAATTTGTATAAGGTACCTTTTGCTTCTAATAATTTATATCAAGCACTTTAATCCAAATGTGTTTGCAAAAGGTTCTATAACAATATGTTACATTTCTCATTTCAGTTAAACACTCCTCAACTTCTATTGCTCCCCCACCCCCCTTTTTATTAAGGGAGAGAGGGAGGGATGGAGAGAGAGAGAGAGAAAGAGAAAAATCAATTTTTATTTAGCTTTTCATTTCGTTTTTGTTGCTCTGACTGCTGCGTACGTGGTGCTGGGGTTTGAACTCATGTACTCACTCATGCCAGGCAAGCGCCAGAACCACTGAGCCACCCACCTCTCCAGCCCCCATCCATATTCCCTTTTTGAAATGGACAGATCATTTACTATGCAAGTAAAAAGACAAATTTTTAAATAATTTTCTTAGATCCAAGTAATTCTGCTATTTTTTGCCAAAAACTGAGAAAAGCAAGATATCCAGATATGTCTTATTTCTCTCTCTCTCTCTCTCTCTCTCTCTCTCGTGCACACACACACACACACACACACACACAGCAAATGCACAGACACACTTAGTGATCTCTCCATTCCCATATCTCATCTCAAGATAACTAGCCTGGTTTATATTCTCTCATCCTTTTTTTCCATCTTCATATTACAATCGCACTGTTATCATAGTACTCTCACACAACTGTGTACAGACATACACACACACACTTTCAGCTTAGTTGTTTCACCATCTCATAAACATCCTCGCAGTATTTTCTTCCTATAAAAACATTAGGGAAGTATGGAGCAAAAGACTAAATGACATTATTTACAAATTAAAATATTCTTGATTTAAGGTAAATTACTCATAACCTGTATATTTCAGAGATTTCTATATATTGCTATTATACTTTGACAACTTTGCAATATCAAAATGTACCAATATTTTGAAATATCAAAGTAGGGCTGTACCTGACTAAGTGTATAAATCCAAGTGTGGTGAATTTTGAGAGGCAATTAGCTTTCTTTCAGGGTAACACAATTCTGTTAAAGAATAATGATCTGAAGATGACAGAGACCTTTGATGTTCCACATCTTGTCTTAAAAGTTAAGGATCTTCTTTTAAAGTGTCAGAAAAAACGTGATCATTAGTAATCACTCACCTTTGGACCTGGTAATCCAGGTAACCCAGGATTTCCATGTGGTCCTGGAATGCCCTGCAAATGTGAAAAAAGTCTGATTATTCTTAGAAATAAATACTGATACAAAGGTCAGTATTTATTTTCACATTCAAATAATTATTACATAATGCAATCTAATTAATATTTTCTTCAAAGTTATTTATTCTGAGATATTGGATGAGTACATTTTTAAATGTTTTACCTCTCTCATTTACCACCCCATCTCCAGCGTATCTCTTAGTGCTTCTAAAAGCTATGCAGAATAAGAAGTATAACAAAGAGTAATTGTTCAGTTACTCTCCTCTCAAAATGCACTGTCTCCTTCTGCATTTGAGTTTTTGCTTATGCTATAAGGTATGCCTTAAAGACTTACTTCATTTACCTTGCCTCCTATAACTACCCAAATCATTCTTCATGTCTCAATCCATATTATACCTCAATTTAAAATTACAGCCACACCAGCACAGAACAATTTATTTCTCCTGCTAACTTCTATAGAAATTACTAAATATATAATTCCTTTGCCAATTAATTGATATTGCCCTGGGGTATCTTTTTTACTATGCTAATCTGTTAAGTATTTTACTGCTCTTTTAACTGTTTCCTGACATGTTATTTAATTACAGGATCATAAATTTGAAAAGACACTCATTTTATATTACTAGTATAGTATTCAGCATATATTAGGCACAAGATGAATATTTGTCAATTTGATTATACTTCAATGATAAATTGTATAATATGAACTTAAAAATTAATTCTATATACTGAGTATCTATATGTCCCAGGAACTATGTTTATGATTTATATTTCTCATTACAAATACTTTTAATAATCCTTCAAGTTAGTAATTTTTATTTCTGTTTACAAATGAAGAAACTTAAGCTCACATAGCCAAGTAGAGTAACTGAGAATCACCTTCTCCAGAAAGCTAGGTTCCCTACACTTATTTGGGTTTCATACTTCACCTCTGTGCTCTTTAGACACAACATACAGTTAATAGTATATTTATTATTCTCAATTATATTTTAATAAAATTATTTTAGAATGAAGCATCAGCAACATAAATATAAAAAATATCTATCCAGATAAAAACAAGATAAAAACTTGATTTTATAATGTCATTGATAACCTTTGAAAATTAAATTTTAATAAAGTAGATGGGGAAAATACGGGGATTAATGAATGGGTTGTTGATATAAAAGTAAGGTTAATAGGTGTAAACTATTTTTCCACCAAGCTCAGTAGTGCAACAGTTAGCAAGGATAATATTTTAGGAAAAATTGCTATCAATAAAAGTTTGGGATTTTCGAAAGAGGGATAATGTATTTGTTGCTTCCAAATAGGATAAAACTTAGAGGAAAAAAAGTGAAGTTTCAACCCTTAAGTTAACTACTTGATTGAAGGGAAGAAGTTAGGAATGTAATTGAAATAACTATCCTTGAGAAGAAACAAACCATTTTTTTCTTAAGTTAACAAGTAATGGACAAATAAAAGGGAGAAAAAAGGAAATTGGGGAAGGAAACTGGTGTAGCATGAAAAAAGATGAAGATTCAGAAACTGAAGTTCATCCTGTTGGGAGAAGAACAGCTATAGCAGTAGAAAGGGAATAGAATTAATACAAAGTCCCAGTTCCCAAGAAAAGTAGGATCCAAGGTCTCTTCACAGAGATGTAGAAAGATGGGAATGGTTCCAGTACTAAAGGAGAATGTGCAAGGTGATAGGTCATTAACTATGGAGAAATTTTTTTAAATGTTATACAACAGTTGGAGCCCAGTGAGAATTTATCTTAACCCTCAAAAGCACAATAGTTTGTTATAAATGTGGACAACTTAAAGTAACAGTTCAGGGTTATTTTGTTTTATATTTATGGTAAATAATCAAGATAAAAAAGCAGATTCCATAAAAAGACGTTTGCATTTGCCTTCATATCACGTAATTCTTTTTCTAGTTCATTGAGAAAGACTTTGGTAAAAATGCACATTTATTTTGTTATGCTTGAAAGAAACTAATTTTAACATAGCAATAAATCTTTTGTTGGACCTGTGTAATGTGAGAAACTACTGCTGATCTGTAAGGCAGCTTTTTTCCTGAAGGCATTTTTTTTCTAGTCAACAGCCCCAGTATTTTTCCACTATGTAATCCAGGAATGCACTATTTTAAGGCAGCCTAAATCTCTTCATTTTCTAAATGAACCTCACCTTAGACTATTGAGATCACTATATAACTAAGAATAAATGTTACAACAGTCACCCATCTACAAATTTGAGGATCTTGCTTGGATATTTTCACAGAGAATTCTTTGGCTGGCTGTTTACACTCAAATAAACAAGGCTGCACATGTTCTTAAACTTCTCTTGAATTGCCAAAGGTTGAGCTAAGTTTGAAGACCCGGGCAGGTTTCCAGAGAAAGTACATATTGTACAATACTGCAAAAAATACACTGAAAAGTTACTATCTAACAGTAGTGAGAAATGGAGCGCATCTACTCACCCGCGGACCTCTCTTTCCTGAGGGACCTGGGATACCTGCTGGACCAGGTGGACCCTTGGAAAACAAATGTCAAGACTTTAGGTATGATTAGTAGACACATCTGTTTTGACTCCAGAATAATTTTTTTTTCTGTTCCCAGTTCCCTGCTGCTGATGATTTTAAAGAAACATTAATGCCCTTACCCAAATCAGCAGGGGTAAATTGAAACTCAAGTTTTCTCTTTAATCTGGCCAAAAATAGCAGCAGGAAGTCTATGACTTACAGTTGCAGCCACTGTATCTGGTTTTTACAGAGACTGTAAGTAGTAGTTCTGTGGGAAATTTTTTACCTAAATTTACTTTTATTATGGAAGGAAAATTTCAATTTAGTATTTGAAGACCAATAACTACAGGTTTTTTCAAACACATTTCAAAAGAGGACTTGTATTGAAAAATGAAAGCACTGGTCACTTTATATTCTTTTGAAAGAATTACACCAAGGACCTATGTAATGTGTTAACCTGTTCTAATGAGATCCTTCCTGCATATGCAGTTATAAAACTGCCTTATACTAACTGTAGCACACCAGAAGGTCACTAATAAATCATTCATAAAATAAAATATGGAAGCAAAAACTTATGAACTGTTAGTGTTTTGAGTTCTTTAAATGTTAGTTTTTAAATAAGAAATAGGAAACTATTCCGTCCCTTCCTTATATGGTACTCTGTGATATTTAATTTAATAATCAACAATGGAAGAATAAATGCTTATTTGTAATATAATGGAACACATATACATCCATCTGGTCATTCATTTAATTGTTACTGGAGACACTACTGATGTAGCCTTGTTGTTTGGTGTCTTTAGAGCATGCACATATTTCATTTATCAAATTACATTCATTATTCCAGTAAAAATAGTAAAGCTTTGCAATTAGACACATAAAAGTTAAAATACTAACTTCACCACTAACAAACTGTAAAACAATGCATCTCATCGAAAATGTCTATATATCTATGCTAATTCTCATGAAACAGATGACCCCAGGTTGAACCATATGTACTTGCCAACATGTGATATTCTTAATCTGTGAAATTTAATTTCATATAGTTTATCAAGAGCAAAATTACATTGAGTTTGAAAAAAGGAGAGGGAAAATGGATTTATGGAAGTCATTTCAATTAAAAAACATAAGGGGGTAACAAGTGAGTTATATTGAAAAAGAAGTTATATAGCATTTTTGTATTTATCATTCTTGATATTAACTACTCCTTGAAACTGTTTTATTGGTATCACAGTCATTTTGTAGTTTGATATTTGTTACATATTTCAAACTGCTCATTTTTTCTTTAATTTGATTTTTCTTCTCCTACCACCTAACTTAATAAAATTATCATGTATTTCCTAATAATAAGAGAGAGGCAGTATTTTATTAAAACAATCTGAGGGTATTCTTCCTGAGCTGTTCGAATATTTTCATAGCTATTATTTTACTACTAACTTCCATCAAAAAATGTTTTCATGTATTTTCCAGAAAAATTGGATTCTTTTTCAAGTTATTTCTGGTTCTGGTGTTATAATCAAAAGTTATCAGGGACTTGAATGGTGGCTCAGTGATTATGGCACTTGCCTGGCATGCGTAAGCTCAAATTCCAGCATCACATACACAGGAAGTGTAGGAAAAATGAAAACCACATGAAAAACTAAATAAAATTCATTCTCTCCACAACCCCTCCAGCATCTATTATTGCTTATTTTCTTCATTTTTGCCAATCTGACTGGCGTGAGATGAAATCTTAATGTAGTTTTCATTTGCATTTCTCTGATTACTAGTGATTTAGAGCATTTTCTCATGCACACTGTTGATGGAAGTGCAGACTGGTACATACCCCTCTAGAAAGCAGTGGGGAGAATCCTCAAAAAACTAGGGATGTACCCACCATATGATCCTGCTATTCCTCTCTTAGGTATTTTTACAGGGGATTTAGAATCAGCTCATTACAGCAATGCAGCAAAATTGATGTTGGATGGCTATAGAAGAAATTATGCTGAATGAAGTCAGCTTAACCCAGAGAACCAAGGGTCAAATGTCTTCACTCATCTGTGAAGGCTGGAGCTAGACCCTGGCTATTGTGAAAGGAGATCTATTATCATGTTTAAAATCTGGATAAGGTGTAATGTCATACAACCTAAGGCATTTGTAGAGATGTATTGGGAAGGATGGGGGGAGGATAAGGGTGGGTAATTGGGGGGGCGCTCTAGGGGGGAATCTAATTTTCAAAATTTGTATATATTATAATGTTTTGTTAGAAGCATGTTTGATTGTTCAATAAATAAATTTCTTAAAACAAATTGATTCTCTCTTTCCCTCTCTCTCTTAAAAAAAAAGCTATCAGCTATTGATTTTATTTTAAGTCACCCAAAATAAGACTAAGGAGGAGAAATTTGAACTAAAAATGAAAAGTGGAGAATATTTTTAAAATTCTGTAGTTTGGTTTAGCTACCATTTACATTGAGAAGGTTGTTAATATTACAATATACTATGGCTTGAGTGTTTGGTTTTCTCAAAATTCATATATTGAAATACTAACCAAAAAAAATATGGGATTAGGAGGGAGCTGGGGGAAGGTATTAGGTAATGAAGGTGAAGCCTTTAGGAATGGATTAGTACCTTTATAAAAAGTGGTCTAAGGGAGTTCATTTGTCCCTTCTTCAATGTGAGGATATAATGAGTGAAAATATATTATCTGTGAAACAGAAAGCAGGCCCTTATCAGATATTAAATTTGCCAGCACCTTCATCTTGGACTTCCTAGCCATTAGAACTGTGAGGGATAAATTTCTGTTGTTTACAAGCCTCCTAGTTTATAGTATTTTGTTGCAGCATGCCAAATGAATGAAGAAGTATTTAATTTAAATGCTAGGGGGGGAAATAAGGTTTATTTTATGTCATGACTGAATGATTTGAGTTGTTTAATAAGAATTAAATAAAAATCAAATTTCACACCTTAATAATTTTGTACTTCCAAATCTTTGATAATAGATTATTAATAGGTATTTCATAGAAATTGGAGAAGTCATATAATTTTTATAGGATGACTTTTTTTGAGAATGTTATTTTCTATAAAACCTCTTAGTGTACTTGTTAAGAGTCAGCACAATTTGATTGAAAAGGAATGACTTTTTAATCATCAAATCTAAATTTAAATCATTTCAATCACTTACTAGCTGACATTCAACAAGTTAACTACCCTAAGTCACAGTTTCTCATTTTTAACATATTGATGATAAAAATCTACCTTTTAGGGTTATTGTGAGTTTTAAAGCTATTATTTATAAAATAACTCATTGTGTCTGGAGTATATAGGAGGTAACCACTAAATTGTTGAGCATTTAACTTTTTTAAAGGTGTGCATGGAGCACACCATGCACTTGATGGATGTTAGTTATATATTAATATATGCAGTAGGACAAATGTATTCAATAGATTAGCACTTTCAAGAATGAAAAATCCCTGCTCATTTAATTTTCAAAGTCTTGCATCTTCATTCTCTTTTTTAATTAATTTATTCACTCAATAAGCATTATAAAGTTCCAAGCCCTCTTCTAGTTACAGTCTAGATAAAAAGACACATATTATCAGATAAACATATCACTGCAAATTTAACTTCATGATATGAAGGAAAAGATGAGGCAATCAAGAGATTAACATAGTGGATCTAATTTATATTGCAGTATCAGATAAAGTTTCTCTGAGGAAATGTTAAGGTAAATCTAAAAGATGAAAAGGAATAAGAAAAGAGACGTAATAAAGTTACAGAAGATAGGACTAAAAGAAAGAGGGCATAAATAAAAGAAAATAAAACAAAAAACACTTTCACTTAAGAATGAAAAGAAAACTAATAGGGCAAGTGGGAAAGTAGAATAAGAGGAGGTTGCAGAGGTAAGGAAAGACCACATCATATATGCCTGTGCAGGTCAGGCACAATTTTTAGTTTGTTGTAAATGCTTCAATCCTCTGCCTCTGAACGATGAGTAGATAAATGATATAATATAAACTGTGTTTTTAAAAGATCACTAGAAAATTTGGGGAAAAGATGAAAGAGTGTGAATATTTTTCAAACTATCCTCTTTCCCTCAAAATCTACAGAAAATTAAAAGCACAAAAGGAAGGAAACAGCATTTTGGACGAAACAAGGAAAGGGCCACAACCATGATCCACAAAATATGAGGATTATCTGTCAAATACTAAGAAACTCTGGAGTATGAAGGATGTGCAGAGATGACCAAAATAAGAACAAAAATCTTCTTCATACCCCATACTGTGTAGAGACTACAAATATTTTTTTTTTAAAGAGAGGACAGTGAGATAGAGAGAGAGAGAATCAATTTTTATTGAGGTTTTTCACATGGCTTTTGTTGCTCTGACACTTAGTTGTGTATGTGGGTGCTGGGGTTTGAACCCATGTACTTGCACATGCTGGGCAAGCGCCATAACTGCTGAGACACGTACCAGCCCCAAGACTACAAATATTTTAAAAAGTTTATCAGACTCAAAAATCCATTGCAATAACCTCTTGATTATAATGATGCATTTAAGGGAATGGGCAAGCCACAGGAGAACTAATTCATGACATAGTATAGATTTACTTCCAAAAAAATCAAGAACAGGGAGGGTATAGCTGAAGAGGAAGAATCCATCATTTTCATGGTCTACAATTAAACCTAACGTATGGGATTTCTGATCTAAAAAGGTGGTAAAAGTTAAGAACAGCACAAATTATCATTTTCACTTCTCAGAAAGCCTGTGATACATAGGATACATAACACATGGTTTGTGAAAATGAGAGGAGACATGATCTGGTTGCAAAATATAACAAATATAGTACAATTTGATTCTGTGTACTACTCCACTTTACTTGCCTTGGACTCTCTCTGTACTATTCTGAAACCAATAGCCTAATAGAGTGGTCTTTATTTGAAAAATGTAATAACCAGAAATTAATCACTATGGGAGCTATACATAGATATTAGGAGGAAGGGAGAAGTGGAAGGATAGGAAGGAATGTAAATTCAAAATAGATGAAAATCATTTATCAGATGAGTAATTACTTCATGTAACAGAAAAATTCAGTTATATAGTTTATTTTAAAAAATTTCTGTGACATTTCTCTACAAAAAGATATCTCAAATATGAGTTATAAGATATTTTAAAAATTTGCCTTCAAAAAGGATAAAAAGAGCAAATAATTATGTAATGTGAATTAAATGAGCTAAGGAAAGATATGAAAGAGCAAAACAGAAATTATTACAGATGAAAGTCACATAAAAAATTGGTTAAATACAACTGAAAATCAACAAAGGATTATGGATGTAGCCTAACTGAATTCACACAAAAGGAAATGAAAAAGAGCAATCACAATGACATGATTATACAGAAATATTATATAAGATCACAAATAAACAAATTGCCTGAAAATATAGAAAAATAGAAAAGAAAATGTCTGAGATATAAGACTTTCCTATAATAAAAATAATCTTCAGATCCAAAGAGAACAAGAAAAAAATGTATGCAGAACCTAATAGATTTAATGAACTTCAAAGATAATGAAAGAGTAGGAAACATTACAACGAATAACACATAAATAAATACTAAGGAACATTAGAGACTCTGATGACAACCATGCCTCAATGACTTGGAAAATCTAGAAGAAATGATGTATTTTTGTAATACATCAAGAATACACTTGTAATCTACCAAGATTGAACCATGAAGATATACAAAACATGAAAGCATCAGCAATTAGTAGCCAGATAGAATGAGTAATAAAAAGCCTCCCAACAAAGTGACCTGACGGCCTCACTGCTGAATTCTATGAAACTTTTATAGAAGAACTAATACAAATTCTTCTTTCATGCTATTCCAAGAAAAAAGAAGTGATAATTTTTCTAAATTCATTCTATGATACCAACTTTACCCTCATATCAAAACCAAAGACAAAACAGAAAATAAAACTACGGACCAATATCTCAATGAACGCAGAGGCAAAAATCATCCACAAAGCACTAGCAAACTGAATTCAACCACATATCATAAAGGTCATACACCATGATCAATGAGATGTATCCCAAGGATGCAGGATGATTCAACATATAATACATCACATCAACAGACTGAAGGACAAAAACCACACAGTAACCTTTACACATACAGAAAAAGCATGCAGTTAAATTCAGCATCCCCTCTTGATGAAAAGTCTTACAATACCTCAACATAATAAAGGCGATGGAAAACAACTGTCAGCTGACATACCGAATGGGGAAAGATGAAAGCATTTCTTCTAAGATGAGCAACAACCCGGAGTTGTCTACTTTCATCATTCTTATTCAACATAGTATGTTACCAGAGCAATTAAGCAAAAGAGGAATAAAAAGCATCCAAAGAGGAAAAGATGAAGTCAAATTATCCCTATTTTCAGATGACACAATTCTTTACACAACGAAGTGTCTGAGGAATGAAAGTCACATGAAAAACTAAATAAAGATTGCTTCTCTTTTTTTCCCCCCTCTCTCTCTCACTGTCCCCTCTTTCTTTCTTTTTTTTTTTTTTAACTGACTATTAAAGGGGCTTAGAGCAGTGGCTCGGTGGTTATGGTGCTTGTCTGGCATGTTCAAGGACACAAGTTCAAAGCCCAGCACTATGTATACAATGAAATGTTGTAGCAATGAAAGCTACATGAAAAACTAAATGGAATTGATTTTTTTTCTCTCACTGTCCCTCTCTCTTAAAAAAAAAAGACTATTAGAAGTGATAGATGAATTCAGTAGAGTTACAGTATACAAAAACAAAATACAAAAATTAGGACCATTTTTATAGGCCAATAGTGAATTTTCTGTTAATGAAAGAAAGCAAGCAATCCCATTCAAAATATCTGTAAAAATTCATGGAAATAAATTTAACCAAGACAGCAAATTAATTCTGTAATTAGAAATTTAAAACATTGATGAAAGAAATTAAAGAAAACACTAAAAATTGGAAAGAACAAGAAACAATGCTGCAGGTATAACAATAATACCTGATCTCAAATTATACTACAGTGCTATAATAACAAAAACCACATGGTATTAGTATCAAAATAGACATGAAGACCAATGGAGCAGAATAGAAGACAATGAGAAAACCCACATAGATACAGTCATCAGACACTCAATAAAGGTGCTAAAAACATAAGTTTGAGAAAAGATAGCCTTTAAAGGGAAAATTGGATATCCATGTATAGAAGAATGAAAGTACATCCCTACATCTCACCCCACACAAAAGTAAGTATCTTAGAGACTTAGGAATTAGACTATAAACTTTGGAACTGCTAGAAGAAAACATAGAGTGAACACTCCAACATATTGGTGCATACAAGATTTCCTTAAAAAGACCCTTTAAGCTCAAGAAATAAAACCAAGAATCAAAAATGAGACAGTATCAAAGTAAACAGCTTCTGCATAGCAAAGCATGAATAGATAGAATAAAGAATGGAAGAAAAAATTTGCCAGCTACTCCTCTGACAGGAGATTGATATCCAGAACACATAAAGGACTCAGAAAACTTCACATCAAAGAACATACAAATAAACAAACAAACAATCAACAAATGGGCAAAGGAAGTAAAGAGATACTTCTCAAAAGAAGAAATGCAAATGGTAAATAAATGTGTAAAAAAAAAAGAAGTTCAACATCCTTGGCAATCAGGGAAATGCAAATCAAAACTACGTTGAGATTTCACCTCCAGGTAGAATGGCAAATATCAAGAATACCAATAAATAGACTGTGGTTACAGTGCTTGCCTGGCATGCACAAGGTCATGAGTTCAAACCCCACCCTCATGGACACAATAAAGTGTTGGAGCAACTCAAGCTACATGAAAAACTAAAAAACAAGCAAACAAAACAAACAAACAAAAAACTCTCTCACTGTCCCTTTCTCTCTTAAAAAAATACAAATAATAAAAAATTCTGGCAAGGATGTGGAATAAGAGGTACATTCATACGCTGTCAGTGGGACTGCAAATTAGTACAACTACATGGGAAAGCAGTGTGGACATACCTCAAAAGACTAGAAATGGAACTACCATATGACTCAGTTATCACACTCCTTAATATTTATCCATAAGAACTAAAATCAGCAGACAGCCTCGAGGACCACGTGCCTGAACTCTAGCAATACATCTGACACCTGTGAGGACCCTGCACCAGGATCCTGCCCCACTGCTGAGCAAGCCCAGGACTCTGCATTGGCTCCATCATGCACGCAGGATACCCCTGAAGACCACACACCCAGACCCTGCGCAGCCATCGCACATACCTACCAGGGCCAGTTATGTTGGACCCATCCCCACCACTGATGATCCCAAGCCCCAGCACAGCATGTGGGCAGGCCAGTTCTGGCCCAACCAGCATCTCTGGGACCCAAAGACCTACCTAAGCACCCCTGCCACTGAGTTTCAACAAGCCAATGAGCTGTCCCACAAACCCACCAGGTTCCAGATCTGAGGACTGAAGTCTAGATCCAGAAAGTGCAGCAAAATGAAGCTCCAGGCAGAAGCAGTTTTCTGGAAGAAGGTGGTCATCAGAGAGAAGATGTCTGACTCAACTCTTTGACCAGCAAGGAAGAAGCACCCACAGACCTGCCTTGCTTCCACACAGGGAACCTCAATTTAAAGATCCAGAAGAACCCTTTCAAAGATAAGGAATCTAACTAGAAAAAGTTTGCCTCAAATTGACAACTCCCCTACCAAGGAGTCTGTGGACAGGGAGTGGGATGAAAACCTAGGAAAAAAAATCAACAATTTTATTACTAAAATGAACAATTAATTAAAAAAAGATTTAATGTAGGGACTAAGTAAGAAAACTCAAGAGATGAAAAACTCCATTATCAGAGAAATAAACATACTGAAAAAGGAAGTAATGGAACTAAAATCTGCAGTCAATCACATCAGAGGAATGAAGGAAGAACTTTTTTTTTTTAATTCTAAGAGACAGGGACAGTAAGACAGAGAGAAAGAGAATATCAATTTTATTTAGTTTTTCATGTGACTCTCATTGCTCTGAAACTTCGTTATGGAAGTGGTACTGGGGTTTGAACCCACATCCTCACTCATGCCAGGCAAACACCGCAATTTCTGAACCACTGCTCCAGCCCTGATGGAACAATTTAATAATAGGCTTACTTCTATAGAAAACAGGACCTCAGCTCTTGAAGAAAGAACTTCCAACAGTGAGGACAGGCTGAACAACCTTGAACACACAGATGACAAAAAATAACAAACAAACAAACCTCACAGAAAATGAGCTGAATTTTCAAAATGTCTCAAATATAAGAAGAAGAAACATTCTAAGAGTAATTGGGATACAAGAAAAAAATCTAAACCTAAATGAATGGCATAAAGAACATTCTCAATGAAATAGAGAAAATGATTCTCATATTAGAATAGAGTCAGATATGTTCATCCAGGAAACATATTGGGCACCCAACAGGCATAATCAAATGAGAATCTCACCAAGACACATCATATTCACAATGTGTGACAAGGAAACTATTAAGAGCTGCATTCAGAGGCAACCAATAAGGATCCCCTCTGACTTTTCAGCTCAGACTCTAGACACAAGAAGATTCTGGAATGAGCTACTTCATGTCTGAATGACCACAACATGCAGCCCAGAACACTATATCCAGCAAAACTCAGCTTCAAATTCAATGGGGAAATAAGAACATTTCATGATAAGATCAAACTTGTAGCATTCATGAACAGAAAACCAGCATTACAAATAATCCTCAAAGATAAACTCCAGATAAAAGAACAAGCAAAGAGTCCTCAAAACCCACAAACAGGAAATTCAATAAAAGTACATGCTATCAAAAGACAACCAAGACAGCACAGAATTTACTAATAAAATATGATGACTATATACCACAACCACATAACTATCCTAACTCTGAAAGTGAATGGTCTCAACACATCAATCAAAACACAAAGATTAGCAGATTGGATCAAAAAACAAAATATGACAATATGCTGCTAACAGGATACCTACCTTACAGTCAATGATATACACAGATTGAGGGTGAAAGGAAGGAAAAAATTCTACCATGTGTATGGCCTAAGAAAGCAATCGGGAGTTGCTATACTTACATCTAACAAGGTAGATTTCAAACATAAATTGATCAGAAAAGATAAAGAAAGCCATTACATCCTAGTAAAGGGAACAATACAACAGGAAGATATAGCTATAGTAAATATATACTCTCCAAAAACAAATGCTCCCAAGCATGTGGAAACATTACTTCATGTCATAAAACTACTTGTTGACCTCAACATGATAATATGGGAGATTTTAACACTCCTCTATCACCAATAGACAGATCATCAAAGAAAAAAGAAAGAATGAAAGAAAGAAAACAGAGATCTCCAGCCTAAAAAAATCCATAAATCAAATAGACTTAATATACATCTATAAACTATTCCACCCCAAATTGGCTGATATACCTTCCTCTCAATTACACAGGGATACTTCTCCAAAATAGATCATATTCTAGTTCACAAAGGAAATCTCAGCAAATATAAAAAAGTCGATAGTTTTCTATGTATCCAATCAGACTTTGATGCCATGACCCTAGAAATTAACAGCAAAAATTATAACAGAAAATAAACATATAAATGGAGTTTGATTAATACTCTATTAATTGAAGAATGGATACAAGAAGACATGAGAGCAGAAATCAAGAAATTCTTAGAAGCAAATCAGAAAAAGACACAATATATTGAAACCTCTGGGTCAGCATGAAGGCATTCTTCAGGGGCAAATTTGTTGCACTGAGTGCCTACATTAAAAATCTGGAGAGATCTTAAATAAATAAGCTTATGCTCCACCTCAAATCCCTACAAAAGGAAGAACAAGCTAATCTCAAAGTCAGCAGAAGTCAGGAAATAATCAAGATCAGAGCTGAAATCAATGAAATCAAGAAGAAGAACAACAACAACAAAAACAGTAAGAAGAATCAATGAAACAAAGATCTGGTTCTTCAAAAAAATAAATAAAATTGACTAATTCCATCTCATTAAAAGAAGGAAGGAATCAAAGCAAATCAACACAATCAGTAACGAAAAGGGAGTAAGCAGCACCAACCCCCTAGAAACCCAACGAATGCTCAGAACCTATTTTGAAAATTTTTACTCCTCTAAATCAGATACTCTGGAAGACATGGACAAATTTCTAGACACAAACATCCCCAAAGTGATGCAGGATGATTTTGAAATCCTAAACAGCCGAATAACAGGCAGTGAAATCAACATAGCAATTAAAAACCTTTCAGTGAAGACAAGACCAGGACCTATTGTATTCCCCACAGAGTTTTACCACACCTATGAGGAGGAGCTAACCCCTCTCCTTGTTAAGCTATTACAAGAAATTGAAAAGGAAGGAATTCTCCCAAACACTTTTTATGAGGCAATCACAACTCTGATACCCAAACCAACAAAGACATATCATACAAAGAAAGCTATACACCAATATCTCTGATAAACATCAACACAAACATCCTTAACAAGGTTCTAGCAAACCGCATTCAAAAACTAATCAAGAAAATTATTCATCGCCCTTAAGTGGGTTTCAACATATGCAAATCAATAAATGTGATTAATCATTTAAACATTTGGAATTGAGCACAAAAATGTGGGAAAAATCAGTCTGGCTTTAGATTTTTCCAGGTACATCCACTTCATTCTCTCATTAGTTCTCTAAAATTTATCTTTAGTTCCCTACACTACGCTAATTTAAGGTTCTCAAAGTTCAGCAATGACTCTTTCATCAGAAGAGCCAAGAAATTTCCTAAAGTTTTTATTACAGAGAAGTCAAACTCACAATTTGACTTTTCTGTAACTTTTGGCAACACTGATCAGTTTCTTCTCAAAACTCTTCTTTAACTTCTGTGTTATGTGTACTATTCTTCTCTCCCATATTTTTGACTATTCTGTCACAGCCTTTAATTTCTATAACCAAATTCCCTATAATTTGGGTTTTGAACTTATGCCAAGCTCCTTTTTTTTTGTTGAAAATATCCATCCTTATAACTTTAACTGTAATATTGATGAGAAGACTCCCAAATTTATATTCCCAACTTTGACCTCTCTTCACTTCTGCTCCTTCAACTTTTCAAACTGATGGCACTAGCAACAGTTTCTTTTATGCTTTTTTTTTTTAAAGAAAGGGACAACAACAAAACAATACAAAGAATTGATAAAATAAAGAGCTGATTCTTTGAAAAAATAAATTTGACAGACCCCTAGCTAATCAAACTAAAAGAAGAGAATCAAAGCAAATCAACAAAATCACCAACGAAAAAGGGGTGATCACCACTGAACCCCTGAAATCAAACATTATCAGAACACATTTTGAAAAACTATACTCCTCTATATCAGATAATCTGGATGACATGGACAAATTTCTAGACACATACAACATCCCCAAGTTGACACAGGATGACATTGAAATCCTAAACAGCCCAATAACTGGCACTGAAATCCATACAGCAATTAAAAGTCTTCCAAGGAAGAAAAGCCCAGGACCTGGTGGATTCTCTGCAGAGTTTTACCACACCTTTGAAGACAAGCTAACACCTCTCCTTATGAAGCTATTCCAAGAAATTGAAAAAGAGGTAACTCTCCCACTTTTTATGAAGCAACCATAACTCTGATACCAAAACCCAACAAAGACACATCAAAAAAGAAAACTACAGACCAATATCCCTCATGAATATCTATGCAAAAATCCTTAATAAGGTTCTTGCAAACTGCATTCAAAAACACATCAAGAAAATAGTTCATCATGATCAAGTGGCTTTCATTCCAGGTTTGCAAGGCTGGTTCAACATATGCAAATCAATACATTAATTCATCACTTAAGCAGAATTAAGGACAAAAACCATATGATCATCTCAATAGATGCAGAAAAGGCCTTCGATAAAAATCCAACACCCAACGCTCAAAAATCTAGAGAAAATAGGGATCAAAGGAGCTTATCTTAACTTTGTAAAGGCCATGTATGCCAAACCATCAGCTAGTATAATACTAAATACAGAAAGGTTGAAAGCATTTCCACTCAACTCAGGAATGCCCGCTTTCACACTTCTATTCAATATAGTCCTTGAGACCCTGGGTGGAGCAATCAGGCAGGAGGAAGAAATCAAAGGGATAAAAATAGGAAGGGAGGAAGTCAAACTATCCCTTTTTGCTGATGACATGATCCTATATCTGGAAGATCCAAAAAACTCCACAAGAAAACTGCTAGAGCTAATAAACAGATTTGGCAAAGCAGCAGGTGACAAGATCAACACCCATAAATCAATAGCTTGCCTATATGCCATCAATAATAGGGAAGAAGAAGAAATTAGAAAATTGGTCTCATTCACAACATCCTCTAAAAGAATAAAATACTTGGGAATTAATCTAACAAGAGAAGTAAAAGACCTCTACAAGGAAAATTACTGAACACTGAAAACAGAAATTGCAGAAGACCTGTGAAGATGGAAAGATGTTTTGTGCTCTTTCTTAGGCAGAATTAATATAATTAAAATGCCCATTCTGCCAAATGTACTATACAGATTCAATGCAATTGCTATCAAGATTCCAACGTCATTCTTTGTAGATATAGAAAAAGCAATTCTCAAATTTATATGGAACAGCAAGAAACCAGAATAACCAAAACACTACTAAGCAAGAAAGATGAAACAGGTGGTTTTGCAATATCAGATCTAAAATTATACTATATTATACTATAGGGCTGTAGTATTAAAAACAGCATGGTATTGGTATCAAAATAGGAATGAAGACCACTGGAATAGAATAGAAGACTGAGACAAACTCACAAATCTTTAAACATCTGATCTTTGAGAAAGGGGGTCAAAATATAACAAGGAAGAGAGACAGCCTATTCAACAAATGGTGCTGAACAAACTGGACAGCCACTTACAGAAAACTGAAATTAGATCCATATCTCTCACCTTGCACAAAAATCAATT